>CAKAEH010001029.1:0-275319 GCA_916381525.1 Cercopithifilaria johnstoni
ATTTCCGCCGAATATACTGAATCTATTATCATTTCCTATTACTGCCGAACGTACTGAATATCTTATTCTCATTTCTACTGAATGTACTGAATTTCTTATTCTCATTTCTGCTGATTTCTGTCAATTACTCACTTCATTTTCATACTTTTATCCATTACTATTTCACTATGATCGATGAAAAAAGTAAATGAGGAAAATAGAATTTTTAAACTAAAAAATTTTTCACTTTCAAATAGATTTCTTTAAATTCAATGAGTGTAAGTTCATTGTTTCGCTTTTTCTTCTTTTTTTGTAACAAAATATATTTTTCAAAATAAAACAAAACAGAATGAATGAAAAATTCGATAATAAAATGAAATGATTAATCTAAAATTATCACTTATCAGTTATTATTATTATCAAATTTAATAATATTAATTATTTAAAATAATAGTAAAATTTATCATTGTTAAAAATTATTATCGATTTAATTTAATTCGATTAAAATAATAACAAAAAAGAAAACATTTTAAAATTTTCAATTTTATTATATATGTAAGAAATCATTGTTGAATAGAATTTAAAAGTAAACAAACAAACAAACAATTGTTGTTAGTTTGATGTTTTTATCGAAACTTCAAACATTAATATAAACTTTTTATTTTCTTTTTAAATTACTAATTTAAAAAGAAAACAAAAAGAAAGAAGAAAGAATTTCGGCTTAAATACTCTCTCTCTAATTATCACAAATAAATTCTCTTCTCTAAACAAACTTTTCTTTTTTCTTTTAAATTTTATGATTAGAGCAAATTTTTGAAATTTTGACTTACAATTATTTAATAAACAAAAAAACATGCTTATTTATTAATGATGAAAATTTCTTACATGATAACTAAACTACGTATGATAATAAACTGTAGCAATACCGCAGTATCAGTAATATTATCATTATTAAATGTAACCTTATCCATACTGTAATCGAGGTGATTATATGATAATGATTTAATCGGATATTTAAGCATAAGAATATTAAAAATCTTAAATGTTCATAAAGAAAATAAAGAAATTAATAAACCCAAATGATTTTATAAGAAATTTTGATGAGTTATCACATATTTTTTAATAACACAAAAATTATTTTGGCAATTTTGTTAAGAAGAAATCCTTGAAAAGTTTAATTTGTCGAATATTAAAGCATTATGAAATTACACAAATACAAATTGGAAAAATAGAGAAATAAATGATGAGAATAATGAAGGAAAAGAAGAATGGATGAATTCAGGGATTCAAAAAAAGAGAAAGTTTGATGTTAAATGAATGTTCATCTGATGTAGAAAAGAATTTCTGAAGGATTACTGATAGATTGGGAGGGAAATGAAAAAGGAGAAGAAGAAGGAGAGAATAAGGCGAAAGAAGGCTTGAAATTAAATGAAGTTGAAGTTCTATTTTGAAAGTACTGATTATTGTTTCGTGTAATTCGCAAAAAGAGCACTGCAGAAGATTTTGAATGAGGTCCTATATTGCTTTGATGGCATCTTTGCTTTTCAAATAACACTTCAGATGCATATTTTACTCATTCCTTCCTGTGCTTCATTCCACTAGTTTTATTCCGTTTTAGCCAACGAGATCATTGTTTAAAGACTTACATATTGGCATAATTTAACACTTCCTGAAGACTGAATTATTTCCAAAATTTGAAATGGATTTTTATGAAAATTCAAAAAAATGTAAAATGAAATTTTTTTTTGAAAAATTAAAAATAGAAAAATGAAAAATACAATAAATGTAATATTCAAAATGTAAGTTAACGATTGATAAATTTAAAGGAAGATAAATGATAATTAAAACAATTTACATTATCATTAGCATAGATCCTAATAATTTGCAATCAAACACTAATTACTTTTCAATTCGAATAGTTTTTAAAAATTTTTAAATTGCAAATTAGTCATATTATCTTCAAAGTATTGGGAATTTTCAGTAATCATCATTATTATCATCATCACTATTGCAATCCTCATGATCACTACTGCTAATTATTATAATTATTAGTTTTACCATCTATCATCATCATCAGTTATCATCATTTCAACTTAAGCACACATTTCTTATCCACTTTTTCGCAACACATATCTGTCACTTGGATGGTTCAGAAAGATGTTTCAAATCAAAGTTTGAAATATTTCACTACTTGAATTTCATTCATTAAAGCATTGTCACTATTATCATAAAGCTTAAATGGTCCCATTTTCATGATCCGTCATAATTAATTTTAGCTTATCAGTGGAACAGCGTGATTATGCCAGTATTTCTAGCCGAATACAATCTTTCCACACATACTGATAATATACTAAACCTATCTAATTACTTTGTTATATTTTTAACATGACCAATATTTGTTAGCAGCTAATCCAATTCAATTATATTTTATAATAATTATTTCTGACTAATTTCTCTCCTACTCTTTTTGTCAATATTACAATAGTATCTGTTTTTTGAAAATCTTATAGCTCAGTTACAATGAGTTTAGTTCATTATCAACAATGTCATTTTTAAAACTTCGCTTCACTTACAATATTCAACCGTTTATTTGAGGTAAATGTAGTCGATTAAAATTATTGTTATAAGTTTGTAAATTAATCAATGAATCAATCATCACTGCATATGATTAATTATGACAATAGCAGATATGAATCTATTCAAAGTACGCTTGTAGTAATTAACCTTTGACTTAACCAGTTAGTAAAACATCGTTCATATAAAGCACATGGCAAGATTGAATATATGTTATGTCTATTTCTATAATGAAATTTAATCAAATTTTAACAGTATTATTGGCATTAAAAAATTGAGGAAAATTTGTACATTTTATGTAAAACATTTTTTATTCATAGCTATTTTACGTTAGAACAACGTATTATCGATGACTAAATGCCAAAAAGAGTCGTGAAAAAGCACCCTATACGACACTTGCAATGTCAACATTTGTCAAACCATTTCTTTTGATCATCGACCAATGTCGTCGATTTCTATGATCAAAAACAATTCTGCTGGATTTACTACGTGTAACGTGCAAGCTATGATAAAAAAACAAATAATTGTGCTGGATTTACTACGTGTAACGTGCAATTTTCATAAAATAATAAATAATAAAGAAAAACAAATAAAACGAAATGAAAATCAATTATTTACTGACAAATAGTGCTCTACATTTGAAAGTTTTTCAAATAGATGCTAAATGATAGTATGCAAAGTTACTGATATTAGCCATTTCCGCTTTTCATCACAACACTTCATGGACACCAAAGAACGGAGATTTTATGCAGATAACAAACTATAGAAGAATAGTGAAAAGGCGCGCTAAGTTTTCGAAATAATGTTATACACCGAATTAGACAAATTTTTCTATTCTAATTTTTGTTTGTTTCTTTTTCTCCTAAATTAAAATTAAATTTTAATTAAATGAAAACAACCAACTTTAAAGTATTAAGACTAATACATAATTAATAATTGTTGTATTATCAAATTTCATGAAAAACCAACCAAATGAAACATTGTAATAAATAATGAAACATTTCAATCAGTTTAATTAGAAAAAGTTAAAATGAAAAAAAATTGGTAAAATTGAAATTTTGAAAATATAAGCGATTGAAATGAATAAATGCAAAATAACATAGCATAATATAATTTTATTGATTTGATATGATAAATTTTTCATTGATAAATAATGCAATTTTAAAACATTCAAATTATCTTTCTTATCAAAAAAAAAAGTAAACATTTTTAGTTTTTGTTTTTATTTCAAAAAAAATTAACAAATAATTAAAAATTAAAAAAAAGGAATTTCGAAAAATTGTTGAAACGAAAATGCCACCCAACAGAACAGTAGCAATAGAGTGCAATAACTTCTCGAAGAAAATGACTTCTCATAAATCAATTAACCGATTGATTCAATTCCTATCCTAACATTTTTTTTTTTTTTTTGGTAAAAATATTTTCGTCAAAATTACGATTATTTGATGAATGTCGTAAAGCTTATATTATCATCGTTCATTTTCATCATTTTAGATTTTCATTTTTCATCATTTGAAACAAATTTTAGGCAATCTCATTTCTATTTTCTCTCTCTCTCTCTCTCTCTTTTCTCTTTCATTATGATATTATAATATCCGTTTAAAAAATTTTCAAATATAATTGAATTTTTTAAAAAAATTAGAAAAACTATAAATAGATTTCATAAAAAAAGAAGAATTCTTTCATATAAAACATTTATATTTATTTTTGAATTTAAAAAAAATTAATAATTAAATTTTTAGTTTTTTTGTTAAATAACGATTTTTTTCATAGTGAAGTAAAAAATGTAAAAACTATTTGATTGATAATTTTGTTATTCATTTTAACTATATGAAAAGAAATATGATAATTATAAATTTTATCATTGAAAAATTATCAGTTAATCAATATAATGAAAAGGAAGAAAACTTTACGCTTCAAAATGTCGTAGGTTCTTTTTTCATTATTTTGTATATTGATGATTTTAAAAATAAAATTAATTTTTGAATTACCGAATGAATGACAATGTCAAGTTGTTAAACAAATTGATTGATCTTACTAAATTAAATAAAAGAAATTGATGAAAAGTTCTTTGTGAATAATTTTTTGCAGAAAAATTCGTGTGCTATTATTAATTAAGTATGAAAGTATTTAATTAAGCTTTTGAAATATATAAAAATAATTGAAATGAAATTTAAAAGCGAAAACAAAAGGATTAAATCATAAAATTTAGAAGTAAGTTTTCAATTTATTTAATTACCATCTTGGATTTAATAAATAAAAATATTATTTGCATTATTTAATCGATCAATCAACCTTTTCTTCTTTGTTTTTTCTTTATGAATTAAAATCAGTTTTCTTTAGTTTGTACGCGTTGCCAACAATTATTTAATGGTGGATGATGTAATAAAGAATTATTTGTGTGTGTTTTCAAATGTTGTAAATTTACTTCACAAAATATTTTTATTATCACATTTTCTTGTCAACAATAATTTTAGCATTAAAACGGAGAAATAAGCTAATGTAAAAATAATTAACTTTATCGAAGCCAAGTTACCTGTGTTATTCGCAAAACCTTTTTTTTTTAATTAATCAATTGAATTGTTATCATTGAACTTTCTATCAGCATTGCATTCGTTGATAAATAAATCTTTGAACTTTCAATAAGCATTATATTCGTTGATAAATAAATGCATAAATTAAAACTATTATTTTTCGAGAATATTTGAAAAATTAGATTTCAACGATTATTTTGTTGTATTCATATAAAACTTTAGCTAAACAATTTATTACTTACATTCAGTTTTTCAAAGAATGCAAGAGAGAAGAAAATATAGATATATCAATAACTATACCGATCGAAAGTGAAATTTTTGCAATAAATTCAACATTGCAAATTTCTCATTTTTAATTATCTTAAACTGTTTTTTTAATTGAAATTTGAAATGTAAATTTTAAAGTATTATCGTTGAATTAATAATAATAGAAGTTTATTAAAGGTAATATAATTAAAATATTTAGTTTTCTTTTTATGAAATAAAATTTGATAAAATCAGTGAATTTAGTGAAATTTAATGAAATCACAAAGTATGAAGATGATTTCGTTAAACAAAATGATAGGGATAAAAGAAATTAAGAATTTGCATATATTCTATTGATGAACAATTGATATGATAAAATTTTATTAACACAGTATAAAAGGTGGGTGGAGAAATTTAATCATTTATTACCCACATATGATCACATGACCCATTTCTGACCTTTCCATATATTGATGACCCATATTTTGTTAACACAATAGAATAGCAATATCAAAGACAGCCGCTGTCATTTTTGTCGATCCGTTCAATGATTGCTCCTAGTTTTCTCATTCTTATTGTGATCTTTTTTAGAATTATCGAAGCATATGATCAACCAAGTTTGTTTGTTTTATTTCTTTGATTGTTTTAACCAACAATTAATTGCTTTAAAAACAACAAAGAGAGAGAGAGAGGGAAAGAGAAAGAATTCCATAAAACAGATATAAGTTGCATGCAATAGTGATAAAGATTAAATAACAGATCAGACTAAATTCCGAAGTCATTTCTTTTCATAATAGAAATTGCTGGAATAAAATTTAAAACACATGATCTGAAATATCTGCAGCAGATGTGGGAAGGCATTTCACTTTTATTAAGAAGATGATAATAAAACCCCAACTATTCTTAATTACCTTGATGGATTATTTTTTCATTTATTGTACAAGTTTAAAAATTTCATACTTTTTCTATTAGAAATCTTTTCCTGACAAAATTTCCAAAAATTTAAAAAGTTAATTGAAATTTTAGACCATTTTGGAAATCCCTGTGTGTTATGTAAATGCTTCGTGGAATATACAGATCGAGATATGCCAATTTCTTTAAAACCTTATGGAGCTGCAAATAATAGTTACAGTAGTACAGAGGATCAATGCTTGGTTACTTGTCTTAAAGATACTGTAAGTGCCTATAATTTTTTGTTTTGAAAATATAAATTACATGGAATTAATTTTTATTAGCTTAATAAGCATTCATTGATTTGGTTAAAAATAATAGTACCGTTGGTTAATTGATAGTTTTCATTAGATTGACAGTTTAATATTTTCATTCATTAGATAAATTTGAAAATTAAGATAACCCTGGAATTGAAAATTGAAATAATCCCGAAACTTTAATCATTAATATAATGCAATTATTTAATTTACTCCTTGATAACATACATATATGAATTACAAATCTATCAAATATTTCGTATCATTCTTTTGTAAGTTAACTGAGAATGAGTAAATGGTATTGACCATAACAGAGGTGATCTCTGTTATAATTTAAACTCTAATAGAGTAAAAGTAGGAGAGAAAACAAACTTATTTGCTATTCGCGTTTATTCATTGGTTTATTGTTTATTCTGTACTAATTATTTATGTTTTTTACTAAGCTGTAGTTTTGGAATCAGCAAAAATTGCATTAAGCTAAATTAGCCATTAAAAGTGACCAGAATGTATTTAATAGCCTATGCTTACAACCTTCATAATAAATTTTTTATATTCTTTTCAACCATAAAAAGTAATAAATTTAGTATGAAATTTTATATTGCATTTGAAACTAATAAATTAAAAAGCTTTAAATTAGGAATAAAAAAAAAAAAAGTTTCCATATACTTACAGCTTTCAAAATTTGTATATTTTGCTTCTCAGAGATTATTTCATTGTGATCATTTGTTTACAAAAAAAGCCGTAGGATTAATTTCATAAGCTTAGATCTTCAACAAATGATATTTCAGAAGTGTAAAGCAGTTGTTTATGGATTAATTGGTGGACGTGATGTTTTTACGTGTGAACTTTATGAGGAAATGACTTTACATGAACTTCTTAATGTTCCACACGTAAATATCTATTTACCAAAGAGAAAATCTAGTTGTAAAGTATACTGTAAGTTCATTTAAGATTTTAAAAATTAACTCTTCTTTTAATTAACTTTTAATTATTAGTTATATTAGACGCATATTATTGTTAATTTATTGTTGTCAACAAAAAAAATACGCATGCTTATTTCAACAACAAGTTATGATATATGTTATAGATGACCATATTCAAAGTTTGGAGATATTGGATCGTCAGGATGAAATAATGAAGCGGAAGATGAATTATCTCACTTTACTTGGACAACGAAATCATTTTGCAATTGGCTAAATTATGAATGAATTTGATATTTTCTTATCAATCTTCAATGATACATATTTATAATATCAAAATGTTTATTTGTAATTAAAAAAAATTAACCAAATATTTGAAGTATGATGTAATATCATTTTATCAATAAAGTTTTAATTGTTAATAGATAATATTAACAAGCATTTTAATCATCAACAAATTTGCAACATTTAAGGTTTTCATCAAATGTTGCAGATTTTCTTTTGTCTTATTTCATCTACATTATTCGTTTTATGTTAAATCAACTAATAGATGGATAATTCGCTATATCAAATTATCATCTTTATCAATGAGTATACTTATTCATGTTAATTATTAAGATATGTAGAAAAAGGAATGTAGAGAAAGAAAAAAAAATGCCCTGCTAACGGTAGTAATCATTTGATCAGATATCACTATCTAACAGATTGAAACTTTGTTCTCTGAATTAGTTTCTTAAAAATCTCAACTTTTAACAATCGGAGAACAAGATGAAGATAATACCGGATGTTAACGTAAAACTTGAAACAATCAAATAATTGCA
Organism: Cercopithifilaria johnstoni; assembly: GCA_916381525.1. Classification (NCBI taxonomy): domain Eukaryota; kingdom Metazoa; phylum Nematoda; class Chromadorea; order Rhabditida; family Onchocercidae; genus Cercopithifilaria; species Cercopithifilaria johnstoni. The sequence goes on from CAKAEH010001029.1 coordinate 8,283, forward strand.
TGACTTATTATGCTAATTAAATTAAAACAATAATTTAAATTGCCAAAAATATTCTATTGTTCATAAAAATTTAAATTTTCAAATAATTCAAGTTAATGCATCTTCCACTAACAAATTCAATTTGTTAGAAATATTGCAATCATACATTGCAATTTGTATTTCTGCGTGTTTGATCCATTTCAAATTTCAAACAATAAATCGATTTAATTGGTTTATTATAAAATCAACGTAAAAATTGAACATTAAATTACTAAAAAGTTGAATGGATGATGAAAATTTTTTTTATAATAAACATCTAATTTTAACAAACACCTGTTAGCGATAAAATATGATTTAAATTAAAACTTTCTAACTTCAAACTTGAATAAAGTATTTTATCTTCCCCAAATCAATTTCTACATTTGTGGTGCAATTCGGCACATCCGCAACGATGATGACAATAGCATTTAGTTGGTTGTTGGCGCATTTTCTTGTTCTATTACCTCTCTATAGGGGTCAAGCGATAAGAAGGTCAAGCTTAGTGACTTGTGCAGCTCTATAGAATGATGGTAGTAGAAGAAAAAAATGTTGTACAGTACTAGCAAAAGTGAGGCGAACTTCAGAGAAACAGAGAACATGAGAATATTGATAAGCAATGGACTAATGGAAAATGAAATGAGGAAGGTCATCAGATGGACATCGCTAAAGGGTCCGCCTTTTACTGCTATCTACCAAGGAGTGACTGACCTTACGTACATACATTTCGTCCAAATAGCCGATTGCTTGGTAGTGCTGGGTTCTGTGAAAAACCAAATCAATTACTGCTCAAGCAGCTTGCTTGCTTCACTCATCCCCTTAACCAGAAAGAGAATTTGTGAGAAAAAAGATGTCTGATCGAAGAGAGGAAATTCAATCGGAACAGGTGCCACTGAAATCCGATATCGATCCGGGAAATCTAAAAGTCGAAAATAAATCTACAAAGGTAATCATTTAAAATTGGCATCTATTTTACTAAATATAGATTAGTTTCATCTTGACTAATTAAAGTTTTTCTGCATTAATTTCTCATCAAATAATTAATGAAATAATTTTGCTATACCAAAAAAGCTTTCCACGGATGAACCAAAATGGATGGATATTTGTCATTTATCATTATCTATATAGAGCAATGACTGCCGTACCTTTTTTCCCTAACTTTTGATAAATCTCTTAAGTAATTTAAGAGGAAAAGAAATTAATCATAAATCTTTCGATTCAAACAAAAAATCGAAGAATTCATTTTCGAGATGGCTTTCATTCTCATAAATCTTTTAATTATAATATGAATATGAGAAGTAATGAGAATTTTGAAATCTCAAACTAAGTCAACATATTAGAAAATTATCGCCAGAATGAATAATAATTTGTCAAATTGAAGAATTCCAATTTAGTTTTCAATTTTTATGTCTCCTAATGATATGATTATTAATAATGGTCAATTGATCAGTATAGTAAGTCCCTCACTTGCCAAATTATTCCCATTCTCTTTATAATTTTTGAAATGCATTTTCGGAAGTTCTATTTAATCATTTATTCTAATTTCACATTCAATCGTAAAAATGAAAAAGCAAAAAATACTTCATTCGAAAATAATTTAAACATTGAAAATATGGTTCTCTTAAAAAAAAATTTATTTGAATTATTGAGCATTTGAAGAAGCTCATGCAAAAGCGCACTAACTATATAAAGCGCCAGCCATATAGTTAGTTACTAATAAGTGGTATAATCATAATGAAAGGAATTTAATTGAAATTGTGAGTAGCAGCAAAATATGAATCATTAATTTAAATCCTTTAAATGGAAAAATGTTGAAACACTCAGCAATTATATATTTATCAAATATATCAATCTATGATTTCCTGTTGAGGATGTTTTGGATTTCCTGTTGATGAATTGATTTTTTCTCTTCCGGCTGATTATTAATAGAAATCATAAAATGGAATGATTTCATCTACTTGTTTTATAACTTTCAAATTTACATTTCTTACCTGATTGTTTTTCTTTTTTTCTCCAGGAAGAGAGTGGTGATGTTGATAAGAAGAAGCATAAAAAGATTTGTAGAATTTGGCAACGAAAAAGTCCACGATCGTATAATTTTGAAAGAGAGAAAGATGAAACGAAAAAATCAAGAGTGAAAATTAGAATGGGTTTCGAGAATCGCGATGATAAGGGTCTCAATAATCATATTGTCATGGATTTCGGAAAAGTATTCGCGGAACCGGATGGAAGTCATTCGTTCAATTGGACTTGGCTTGCAACTAATCGAATTTTTACGGCTACAAGTGTTATTATTTATAAGTTGCTGGCTGCTTTTATCGCTATACCACTCGCCGTATTTTTCGGCATTTTATTTGCGATTTTCGCAGTAATTAGTGTTTTCTTGTGCACACCGCTTGGAGTGTTACTTGGAATACCACTGAATGCTTTTTCTAAGGTTTCAGTTTATTTTTTCTATTTTGTTCAATTTCACAGACCTTATAAATTTTTTACCTCTTATAGAAAATTTATTCGATATCATATGCTACTTTATTAATTTTATTAGAAGTTGATAAACAAATATTGAAAGTTTCAAGTAGTTCTAGTAGAATAATACTGTCGTCAATCAATTCATCAATACAAAATGACTGGAATCATTCATAACTTAGCATGTATGCTGTTTAAACGGATTACAATGTTGCAGTTGTGATACAGTATGTGATCCAGGGGAGGATTCTAAAATTTCGAATAACATAAATGGATTAAAATTATTACTGGTATATGTTTAATTTGACATATATATTTTCAGAGTTGGGACTTCGTCGTATGCAGATTTCTGAACCCAATTATCAAATCGATTTGCTACCAAAGAAAAAATGAAAAAAATGCTATTATACTAAATGCTTGAATCGTATACTTCATTCATTCGTTCATTTGTTCGCTCATTCATTTAACGTAACATATATTTCTTAATTAATTTATATGGAAATTTAAATTTACTCTAAAGTTTTGCAGCAATGATTTCTTGAATAATGCTCCTTAACCTCAGCTCTTTTCTTACATTCCATAAAATGTTGTGAATAAATATTTTTCTCGTATATAACAACAAAAGAAAATAATACACAAAACATGTGAAGAAATCTTATGTAAGACTTAATCGAAATAATTCGGCTGACTCGTAATTTAAAGAGACGATTCAATGCCATCAAAATACGATTTAGATGTCAAGTGCAATTAATTCAGACTGGTAAAATACCACTTATTGAGAAGCTTGAACTAATTTAATTTAAAACAATTCAGATGATTGTTTCCGTCGTGGAAAATGGCATGAGTTCAACACGATTAAATGTTGTGTGGCGATGCACTTGAGTGAATGCTGGAAATGTACAAAGAATACAGTTCATTGTTTGAAAAACTAAGATTGACCTTTGGAAGTTTTAGTTTATCGAAGTTATAATTAATTAAATACTTTCGTGGATTCATTGTCAAAGTATTAAGTAACGAGATAAGACCATCATAACTCCTATAAACGCGAGATGAAAAACTAAAATTATTCTTTGGAAAATGCTATTGTAAAATAACATGACTTCTTATCATGATAATTCATTGTATCATGAACATGGATGGAATAATTATTCTTTGGCGTTGCAATCAATTATGTGTAAAGCTCCTCATACAATACTTCAAAGATATATTGATACAAAGGAGCGCTAACATTAATATATGGCCATTGCAGTAAATTTCCAGTCCACAGAGATATAAAAGGGAGGGGAATATACAAATTCCAAAGTTAAATCCATTCGCACAATTATGAAATAATAGGCTCTTCTCTTTTCTTCAACACCACCAATATTCCATGAAAGCTTTATTGATAATTTTATCTGATTTCACACTAACATAATTTAAGTAATTTAATTCTATACAAATCTGATCCTGTACGGGAACTTTTTCGCTGACTGATTGCATAAATAATGGAAGCCTCGATGAATTCTTCCCAATTGTATTAATTCATTGTCTAATTTTTGAAATTTATCATAACATCTTCAAGATTTAATTCGGCATATCATGAAACCATCCAAACTTTGAATTGAAATGATAAACAATAAAGTAATCGCATAATTGCATATTTTAACAAAACTAGATATCTTTTAGCAATAAGAAAAATTTTATAAATTTTAAAATTTATTGAGAAGTTGACAAAAATCATAAGGACTGTATTCAAATTGTAGGAAGGATGATGAGAGATAAAGCGGAGGAATTATCAGACGGAACTTTGAAACAGCAAATGGGACTGAAGAGGCTAGTTATTTTGATATAACTATTTGCCCAATTATCCTGGTATGCGTATGCATGATAAGAGTAATATTTTATCATTTAAGATAAAATACATACGAACAATCTCTGCTCTTAACCAAAATTTGTGATTTAAATAATATCGATGAAATAGCATATTAATAGTTAGTTTGCTTTCTTACTAAAATGTTGAATATTGTAGTTCAAAAATTACTCTCGTCTCTCGGATTTGAGACAGAATTTCTGAATATTTTATTAACTTCATTACTAAAGTATTTTACCAGCTTCATTACTATTAACTTCAGAATTCATTAAATCAATAAGTCAAAATTACATCCTTTTTATAAAGAGCTCCTTTTCTTCATTGTATTTACATTGATGACCATAAGTTAGATATTTTCTTGCAGCAAAAAAGTAGCAATCAAGAAAGGACACATACCTAGAATCATAATACTGATATGCAAAAAGAGAATGTAATATCTTAGCAATAAAATATCAAGCTTGGATCACCGACTTCCTCTAGCTTAACCAGGTATAATAATTAGGTTAAGACTAGTTTCTAGGTTTTTTGTTTCCTCAGCAAAAAACCTTCATAAATACAGCAATGTCTGCAAGGAAATTTCATTCATCACTCAAAGTAAGTTAAGCTAGTGACAATTCATGATTTTACCTTCAGATATGATGTATACCTACATCTCTCTATCTGTATATATATATAGGTTGACAGAGAGATACAGATAAAGACAAATTCAAAAAAAAAAAACAACATATAAAGAGGTTGCTACCGCGATGTTTTTACAGCCAAATTAGCTATATTTGGTTTCCATGAGCCGGAAAAAATTTAGGGCTAATTCAAATCCCAGAAAACATGCGGCATTCGCTGGAAAGGCGCGCAGCATTACCGGAATAAAACCTTTGAATAACGCTTTTGGGCCTTCTTCACGCATTATTTCTTTGAATACCCCGCGTATTCCTAGGAAACGAAGTTGAAATTAATAATACTAATCGGACAAATACCAAGTTAATCATAACGGAACAGAAATTATAAACAGAACTGCACCAAATCGAAATTTCTTTATTAGCTACTGACCGATTATAAAATGCTTATTGTACATCAACTGTAAAAGGGAAAAACTCTCACTAATCCTTTGGAGATTACTTTTCAAGAAAAAAGCATGAAATTAGACAAGTTAACCCACACTCTCATATCCAAGAAAAAATAAGAAATCTTGATACCGTTTGGATATTTTCCCTCTGGTGCTGTTTGCAAACGCGACTTCAATACATCAGGTGGAATACAGATAGACCAATTAGCGATACCTGCTAAACCACCTGCCAATGATGTTGACAAGAGATCCAAATTTTTGGTTGTACTGTCTCCAGCAAACAATTTCTTGAGATACTCATAAGTGGCTAAGTAAATACCACTAGCTGGAACATCTGCAACAGTAAGCATTCGTCATACGAAAAAATTAAAAAAAAAACCATTAATGGCTAACGTTTATTATAGAAACAGAACCTAACGCTATCACTTAATGAAGAGGAAAGATGAGGACAGAAATGATTACCCTGACATGAAAGAAGGGCTACTTTATAAAAATCTTGATTCTGACCTCTAAGCAAAGTTGCCATTGAACCCCTGTAAATGCTTCTTATACCACCCTGTCTGTACAATTTCCGAAAGACATCAACTGGTCCAGTGTAATGTTCTGGAGATGGACTTGTGGAACCCGCATGCTGGACCTGAAATCGACTGGATGACTGTCACAAACAGCTGCTGAAGATCTTCGTCTTGAAAAATCGGAATTTTCACTGAAACTCGAAGCCTTAGTATTTCGATACCGACGAAAAATGGAATAGATAAGATCGAAAAATAAAGTCTAAGGAAGCTTAGTTCCTACTCACAAACTGCATCTTCTTGCAAAGTAACTAATATAACCTGTAACAAACACTTGATACGTTCACCAGGTACCATGATTATAGTTGTAAAAATGCCAGCAAGACCACCCGACAAAAGATTTTGAACGAATGTCATTTCTTGATCTGGGGATGTCTGCTGCAACCACTTACCAAACGAGCAGCTCCCAAAATAAACGGCAAACAAAGGTGTGACTCCAATTATAGGAGCACTCATACCCTAAGACATAATTAGTAAGAAATGATCAGAAGTCGAAAATCTGCATAAATTGAAAAAGATGGATTTGAATAAATCTTATTAAGGTATTACAACGAAATGAATCAGAGAACGGCAAAAGAATGATGACAAAATGTGGGCTACCACATTATAAATACTAAAATATTTGACCGCAAGATTAGCAAAAAACCAACTTTGTATAAAGCAAAAAATCCTTCTTTAACAATGGTTTGCTTGACGCAGTCCAATGCTCCTGTATACAATGGTGGAGTACCTGGTACCAGTTTTGGCATCGTTTGTAACCGTACCTTCACGGTATCAAAAGGATGCCCCATAGCAACGCAGAATGTACCACCAACACCACCAGCAACAAAATTCTTGAAAATCTCGTAATTTGGACTATGTGATTTCGACATCTTGTTGTTATAAGGTAAAATCTAAAAAAATTTTACAATTCTAAAATTCAAATTTGATCAAAATCGTAATTCGAAATATCCATACAAACCATCATTGAAAGTTACCGTTTGCAAACATTTCGATAGTAGTACAAGTTTAACTTCTCATAATTATTACCAATAAAAAGTGATGATAATCCGCGATCACACAATTATTGTAACAGTTATAGCAAAGAGTAAATTCACAATTGATAAATTTAAATCTCAATTTACTTATACAAATATTTTTCACTTAAAATCTCAAATCTTTTCTTCTATAGTGATATATATACGCGATATATAAAAATTCTTAATTTCCTATCATTTCATTTTATACCCTATTTGTTATCGTGATCGATGAAAAAAAATGACGGTAATGTCTGAAAAGCATAAGAAAAAGTAAATATAACATAGATATTCATCATTTAACCACTAAATCATTAAAGTAATGAATGAAGCCATTAAGACAAGAAGAGAAAAATTTATGAGACTAAAAGTTACACTTCCTTTTTGCCTTTGTACTTTGTTCTGTGTACAGATATGTAAAATTACCAAATGAACCACACATGAAGGAAATAAATTTTATGATTCTAAGTGATGATTTTTCCGGCTTAATTTATATAATATTAATTGATAAGAATTTAAAAAAAAAAAAGGATCGAAATTTAAAAAATTAAATAATCAGTAACAATACCGAAATGAATATTTTCTATGATACAAACAGAAAAATCACACCTTTGATCAAGAAGAAATCAAAATAAAAAAATAGTCTAACAATGTTGGCTTAGTGAAGTTCCTTTCAGCACAGTAAATTAAAATGAATTAAAAACTGCATTTCCTTAATATAAATTATTTTCAAAGAATTTTAATAATTTTAAGAAACGGAATCATTAATGTTTATTGATTATATTAATACTCGAAAATGAATATAAAATATCTTTTTCAGGTGTCTCAAAATATAAATATTGATCGTATCTCATTGTATAATTATACTGTCATTCGAAGAGGTTACTTCCTCTCATTGATAAGATTAAGCAATTATTTTAATGTACGTTAGTTGAAGTAAAATTATAGGAGTATATAAATTAGAAAAGAAAATGATAAATCTTTATGAAAAATAAATAATTATTTTTCATGAGTTTAAGCTTTAAGAAGAAATGCATACTGTAGCAGTAAAGAAGATGTTAACTTAAGTGAAGAATTTGTTTAAATAAGTCAAATTACAAAATGTTGCAATCAAATTCGTCAAATTACAAACTTAAATTGCTATTATTAGGGAAAAAAGAAAAGACAACATTCAATTAAAAACTAACAATTGAAAGAAACTAGTCAAATAATAATAATAATAATATGACTCAATAGAAAAACAACTTCTACATTCAAATTTAACCACATCAATAAGAAAACATTTAATAACCTCGTTAGATATATTGATCTAGCAAATAAAAGCATAATACTTACAGCAACATTCACCTTTACTCCAATATTTGTACACAGTATACCTTGAGTATAGCTTATGTATCATTTAATGTGTGAAAAACATGTATCCATTGTAAACACCCGGAACTAGTTAGACGAATCCGATCTACCGTCAAAGAAATATAATTTATGATATTCTTCTGTGAAATGTAGAAATGGATAAGTGCACAGGTGACCCCAAACTAGTTTAATATGTTTAAGTAAATCTCTAGTATCAATCAAAATACAAAAATTACTCCGGAAAGAATGATGATAGAATCAAACTGGCCAACAAAAAAAACTTCAAATTTCTTCGAAAAGGCCTAAAAATAACTTCAAACAATTAATGCATTAGATCATTTAAGCACTCTTTTGATCTTTTCGTTAGGAAAAGAGCCTAAATCTTTTCATAAACATCTATCCATTTATATTCCTTCACCCGGGTACGTCTTTTTCACGACTAGATCAACACAATGTCACGAAGAATGGTCTTCCAACTGCTTCATTTCGTTATAACCTTTTAATTTGTTATCGAAAATTAATAAATTGCAAATGTATACAATTATAACAAAACTTCATTAAATCTATTGCAAATACAACTCAACATGAAAAAAAAACGTCACAGCAATATTAAAAACATGCAAGCAAGTGCTAAACATTACGAACGACACCAAATTTAAATAAAACTTAATATAAATTGATACAACTTGGCAATAAATTAATGAATACAATCCGACTTCAAAAACAGATGTGTTTTTTTTTAGAAAAAAACTTATTTCAGATGCGAATAGCTTTCCATTTTGCTATCTGACTTTGCAAAATTATTAGAACATCGTTAAACTTATGACATCACAAACAATATTTCGCCTACAGAAAAAAACATTTTCAGAACGGCAATAAACAACAAACATTTTTAAATATCGAAAAAATCGTAAGTTTGTAAACTACGAACTACGCGCGTAATAGCTGTCAAATCAAATAAAATAAACATTAGAAAAGACATGAAAAATTAGTTGTTATTCAATCAACAGGAAACGTAACAAAGCACAACACTATGTATACATTTTTTAAGTAAACTCCTTTTTAGTACAAAGAAAAATGAAAAAGACTGTCACATTCACCCTCCAAGTGAACTAGGGCAACAGACATACAGACATACATTATCTCATGCAAGTGAGAAAATTGGAAAAAATGACCTGAATTGATGTCAAAATTTTATAAAAAAAAAAAGTATTTTGAAATAATGATATGGCGGGAAGAATCATTTGCACAAGAAGACAAAAACGTAACAAAAAACCAAAATAGCTCATCTCCAACCTGAAACTATGATTCATCTAATAGGTCATTGTTTCAAACCTCCAGACAGCAATAACAATACATTAAATATTATTTTGTATTACTATCTAACATCTATAACACAATTTGCAACTATAAAAAACTAAGTCAGAAGCAAAATAACAGCTACTTCACTGTTCTAACGATACAGTTTTTTTTTTTTTTTAAAGTATTCTTATCTTCATTTCTAAATTCCGAGAGGTAAATATAAAAATATACTTCAAAAATGTACAAGAATTGCTTGCATTAAGCTATAAGTTTCCTATCATACTTTACTACTATTGGCATTTCATTTTTCCAGAATTCACACTATGCCGAGAAATTCAAAAGTCACAACAAGTAAAAGAAATTTGAACAGACTCATTTTTAATATTAAGCTAAAATCAGGTATCAAGCAGTTCTTCATTAAGAAGATGTTCATGCAAAGAATGGTATATGTAAAGTTGTTCATCCGCTGGAAGCCAAAAAATTTGTTGCAAAAGCTTTGATGGGTTGGGGACTCTGAAAAACAACAAATATAATTAACGCATCCTATTTCTTTTGTAAAATTTGCAATTACTCCCTTTTAAAATCTTAGGAAAATTCCATATAAACCGCAAGAACATAACAATCTAGGCTTTCGTCTGCATTTTTTAATGAATATGACTGCAAAAAACAATTTAACCTATAAGATTACTAACTTGATAAAAGTGTGTATGTAGACGTTCACAAACGTTCCCATAAGAAGCTGACAGTCAAACCGATCCATCAAACCACCATGTCCAGGAATAACATCACCAAAATCCTGTAGAACGTAGAATTAAATACTTCCGTTAATTCATCTAAATAATAGAATCAAATGCATAAAGAATTTTTAGAAAGTAATACCTTAATTTTGAATGCTCGTTTGAATCCACTAGCAAAGAATCCACCAAATGGGCCTAATATAGAAGCAAACAGGCCCATTACAATAGTATGAAATAAAAAAGGGTAGATTTGAAATGTTGGAGGTTTTTGCATCAGCCGTAAGATGATAGAGAGTGGCCGCCCAATATTGAACTCTCTAAAAAGATAATTTAAATAATTATAATTCGAGCTATCCAAACCAAATGGTACAGTTATAGCACAGTTAGCTATTCAAAGTCTTCCAATGTACACATTTAAAGCAAACCTTAGAACAAATGATGGCGGAATGGTACAGTTATAGTTTTCCACTGTATAATCTTCCAATGGACACACAAAAAAGGGGTGACGAAGAAGGCAGTACGAAAGCTGAAATACAAATACGAATAAAGAAATCGGAATAAAATTATATGACCTTCATTTTGAAACAATAACAATAACAGCATACTATACTACTGGGATCGTCCTTATATCTCTCACTATACACATTTAAAAAGGCAAATTGCCTGGTTTGCAATCACACTAATATTGAACTACAATGAATGATATGACTTTGACAATCTCAGTATTAGCACCTCAAAACTCCGCGAAAACTTACATCGTTTCATGTCAGTCTCATGCAATATAACTTACAATTAAGCCGAATGCAACAGTGCTGATACCACCGCCAATGAATCCTTCCCATGTTTTCTTCGGAGATAATTTTATTAGAGGTGTCTTTCCAAAAAAGAAACCAAATACGTAGGACATGACATCACAGCAAATTACCATTGAAACAGGAACAAGAAACCTAAAATGATTTTATGGACAAGTTATATACCGTGAGTGAGTTCACAAATGAAAAGAACGATAATCAACACAAAATTTGCAAGACTAAAAACGGACCATATAAGTCCTTGAAAAATATTCTGGATAATGAGGAACGATTGTGAAACAATCAGTAACAGCGTTACGTGAGACCAAGCGAACTGAAAAGCAAAATAAAGTTATGAATAGTCAAGAAAGTTATGATTTGAAACTAGAAAAGTACTTGGTAATTGAATGTCACAAAACTCTTTAGTGCAGAACATATTAGCTAGTTTACAGTTTCGAAAAAAACCAAACAACTTTCTTGGTTTAGAAAAAAATCAACAGAGAAGTTGGAGCAATTGCACTGTGCAAGGAAAGTTTAAGATATCGCCCATAAAAGACTCTATTTATTCCACCCTATAGCTGGGGTATGATCTTCACCTTCTGTAAAGTATCTACTAGATTTGACTGAAGTTTCCACATAACTGTTAGCTCTATTTTAACATTGTTTAGTAGTTCTTCACAGTGCGATAAAATAACAATTTGAGAAGAAAACAGTGTGATTAAAACTTACTAGTGAGAATTGCCGCAAGTAGTAACCTTTTCGCAGTGACAAAACAAACCACACGAAACCTATGCAGTATAGGGCGAAGCTAATCAAACGATGATGTGCCACCAAGAAATGCAAAAACTGCTGAAAATTATGCATACTGCACCAAACATTAAATAAAACATAATTATCGGAATTAAGGGTGAAGAAAAGGAGCTAGCGCGAACAATAAACCACGTGTTTCTACCCAGATTGATAATGATTTATGTACAACCGAGTCCACAGATCTGAATGAACGGGTTCCGGAAAGGGGCTGTTGCAATAAAGAATAAAACCACTAAACTAAAACTAATGGAGTTCAAGCCCACAAATTCACCCCCTGGAAAATGAGACCGCCACAGCAACAGAATGAACTGAAAAAAAAGATTGTAAAGAATAAGCTTGAAAAGTAACTGATAAGGAGTTTTTCTGGAAAAGTACTATTGAAAATGATTAAGTATAAACGCATACATCTTTTCTCAGCAAAATACCCCAATAGTCGATTAAACTTTCACCGAAGAAAAAGTAATTTGATGATAGCAGAAAATACCATGAAAGTGCTCGAAACCATGGTAATGAATAGAGACGATAAATTGCCAAACCGATAGTAATGATTTCATGGAAGCACCAAAACTGTATGACAAACACCTAAACATTTCTCATTATTTAATAAGTTTTCAAGCAATAGTATTTTCTGACACTATAAAGCAAATCTAACCAAGGCCATAAGCCACGTAGCTCCCATTTTAATGATTACAGTGAACAGAGAAACCATAATAATTGAAAAAATACCACGCACAACCCAATTCCGCCATCTGAAAATAAACAATAAGTAGAAAACATTATCTCTGTGGTGGGTATAGTAATGAAATAAAGCCTTGCATGGGATCCTTCAAAGGTGGTGTCGAAAATTGCAGATTATGTAGAAGCAAAACAACCCCAAAGCTAGCTGACCTATTAAAGATATACCTTGGTGGCAACGGTGAAAGAACTGGATCGACAAACGCCCCCACATGATCGGAACCCTGCGGCAAATCCTTCGTTAGCTGTGATACTCTATAAAAGATTACATCTTCAAATGCAAATGGAGAGAATGAGATTTCACAAAGCACAACAAATGACTTAATAAAGCACAACATCAACACTGCATCATCTCAACGAAAGGAAAACTTACTTTTCTGTAGCTTTAGTGCTGCAAATAGTTGAATTTAAAGATGAGATTTTCAACAAACAAACAATTCTTGAAATTACTAAAGGAATCATACAGCTGACATCACGAACTTCTTTCAGGAGGACTACGCATTGTAAAGAGTAAATATTGGCGAAGTATAATATTGACAGCGATTGTCTGCACAGCGAAGATTTCTAAATAAAGATTTCAAACATGGCACGCAATATTTGAAACTAAAATCGGCAAAGACTGTTATACATCTGTTACCTTTCACCATCAATAAGGCCATCTGCATCACTTTCGTCTGATGCTGCCCGAATATCCGTCTTCTGCAGGAGAAACACTCCATCGCCACTGCTTGGATGACTTGTAACATTTGGTGAACCGACTTTTCGTTGACGCAGGAATTCATCTTCCATAGTGTCCATCTGAAAAAAATGCGGTCAAATTATTCAACTGTCGCTAGCTCATTAAATGACGACAACGAAATGAATTAAATGATAGAAGTGAGCAAATAAACAGATGAGAATTCCAAAAATTAAGAAGTCATCCGAGTAATTTTTAATTTTTTAATTTTTGGAACTCACTTTCACTACCCGTGAAATACAAATAAAATTATAAAATTGCCCGTGAAATACGCATGAAACTTCTCATAAAACATGTCGACTTTTATGCATCACACTCTGTTAAAGCTAGTAGAGTAGCCTAGCCAGATTGGACTGGTTTGTTTTGGTTTATTATCGCCATGACGAAGGGATTTACTAATACTGCAGGACATAGATAAATATAATGGATCAATACTAAACAATAGAATCATGCTTAAATTTATTCTCCTGAACATAAAAGTTCACTGATTTGAGATTTACTTATAAGTCTGTTATCCAATTTTACAAAAACTACTAACAATATGGAATAAAGATATAAGAATCAAGTTAGGTTAGCTTATTCCATTAACTTCATATCTATTTAACGAATTCAATTCTTCCTAGTCCATCAATGTGATAGATAAAGGATAAGGACGTATACGTGATGAACGTGACAGACTGTGAAATAATCAGCGATCGAAAGCCATTGATAGACTAAAACAAAATGTTATGATGATCTACGGCTTTGGTGCTACTTTTATTCTTATTGTAACCAAAGTAAGAACTTCTACCATGATGTCGCGGAAACAATCCTTCTTGTCTTGTCAACTATGGCACCTTGTCATGTCATAAATGATCATCAAATGGAAGAATTTGATTTCAAGCTCTCCACAGCTTCAATTCACTTCTTTTTTCTACCGCTCAATACTACTATTATATGATGAATAAGGAAGGCAAGATGCACCGTATCGATAATTTCATCACTTTTCCAATTGTCGTAAGTTTGTCATACGGGATCAAATTAACAGGTTCAATACCTTTCAAAATGTTATAATGATCGACTTTGAGAGAAACATATTTGAGAAATGGAAAGTTTTCAAATAAGAAAGTTGTTCAATCATCGCATGTTGAATTTATAAAAATTACAAAACTAATGAATTAAAAAAGGACATTTAAATATTGAATTTCAACAAATCATTTTACAAACAGAACGAAATTTTTACACAAAAGGAAGCGCTAAATTTCACACTAAAGACAACCTTTACAAAACATTACTGCAATATAACTTGGAATATTCACAACAAATACAACACATCCAACCAATAGACATTGATGGAAATAACATACCATATACAAACAACTGATGACAAAGCATTAAGGTCCTAAAACCCTGAAAACTTAGCTATGGAGATGTCAAAAGCAATCAATGCATAAGACAATCACTCTTCCCTCAATTAGCTTTTATTTGCCAAGAAATTTTCGAATACCAAATGAAGTTAAAATAAGGATAAAATAAGGAAGAGAAGAGTACTTAGTCCTTATTAAAGGATTTGAACAAAACAGCAATCAAATTTTATAGAATAATTGAGTGATTTCGAAATGGGAATAAGTAATAGTGTCGGTGGTTTTGCTCCTTAAAAACAAAAGCTCTTATCAAAGTCACCAGGTAGTTCAAACCGATAATTTATCCGGAATATGTATTCTATCGAGAAAAATTAACATTATAATTTATTTTGTATGAAAGATCAAGTTTATCTCTTTCTACCTGTTCATGAGTTTTGTTTATTCAGTTTTAAAATACAGCATGAAATTTGGATTTTATTTCAAAACACAACATAATGAATAATCCCGAAAAGACAAGCATGAATTGATAATAAATCCGGTTAATTTGTTCGCCTTAAGTGATTTATTTATTTGTTCAAATACATGTTTTACATAGGGAACCTAACATCAATTATTAATTGTAATACATCCTGGAACTTTCCTAATGTTATGATAGTAATAACATAAAATGGCGAAAATTGTGTAGGCTTAATGACCACGTGTTGAACAAATAAGATCGTTCATCTTATCAGTGACATTCAGAAGGTTTGCCATCGAATACGCAAATATCCTCTGCTACATATTCTATGAAATACAAAAAAAAAAAAAACTTAAATCAATTTCTTAAATTTTTTCAAAAATTGACAACAATAAAAAAGACATGAAATAAAGTGAGGAGGCAGATGAATGCATAAGTTTGAAATTGATGATGCGATTGATAGAATGAATAAATACTACAAAGAATGGAATAGAGAGAGAAAAAGAGAAGAGAAGAATTAGGGGATGTTGTAAAAGAAATCTATGGGAGCTTTCTAAGCTGCTTGTTATCCGGAAATAGTCGTCGTATGTCAGCCGAAGTATCGTTTCACTCTAGAAGGTTTGCCATTTTATTGATTATTATGTTTTGTTAAGTCAGTTATGATATGCATCCTTTAATTACTTTGTTAAATTTAATTGTTTCTATGCTTTTTTTCTCTTTCCTCACCTCCTCACATTTTTTTTCCAAAAATTAAAATTTAAAATCTCTTTTGTATTAGAGTTAAATTATCAAAGTATATATCAAACAATACTCATTTAGAGAATAGTAAATAATTAAAATGAGTGTAATTAATGCGATGACTAAATGAAAACGTAAGATAAGAATAGGTTTGATTCATTGATGTGATAGAAGGCATTTCGTGCTCCTTCCTAATTTTATTGTCGAAATTTGATACTGTTAACTGGATGGAAATTAATTTCATTTTACAAAAAAAAAGGTTAAAAATAATCACCAATTTCTTTTAGCTATTTATATGACATTTCTCTTTGAAAAGATTTGATACCCTTTATCTGACCTTTCTACTTGAATTTCGTTATTGCATAAATGACTTATCGAATGAGTTCAAGTTTTTATAAAGTTAATATTTGTTGTTATTGTTGCAAATGAGCCAGCAGTCCCAACTTTTGGTAAATATATTTTGATGAAAGTTTTAAATTTGCTTTCTTTTACAATTAAATTTAGACTGAAAGAAAGTCGAAATTGAAATTGAAATTGAATAATTTGATGTTCTACATTGCGTATCAGAAAATGATATTCTTAGAATATACTTTAATATAATATTCATTAACTTAATATGATAAGTTAACAAATCGATGTTTTTGACGAGCTGGACAGAATTTGACTCAGTTTTTATCGGTTAATAAAGTAAATTTGAATAATTATAAGTATACTGTCTTTTTTATTCTGAAATTGTTGGCTTTTTTTGTGTTGTCGCCAAACGGCTATTCCCCAACGGTTAAAAATTCATATTTTATGATCGTTTTTCATCGAACGCTTCGAGAAAACTTACTCTGTTTCATTCATCTTTAAGGATAAATGGAAAATTTGGAAACATTTCATATTAATCAATCATGAAACAAATTTATATTATCATTGTTACGTTTAATATTCGTCCATTACATCTTGGTTATTGGTGACAGTTTTTCAAGACAGTTTACATATTTTCGATGATGTGAAGATATGTAAATTCGAGATTGAGAGAGTATGAAATACTGGAATGATGGAAAAAATGGAACATTCATTAAACATAGAAAGTTCATATTTTATATGGAATGAGTAGAAGTGATCTGAAGATATATAAGTATAATCAAAGAGGCATGCAGAAATAAAAAACAAAAAACTTTACATATGCGGTATGGTACCGGCCGAATTACTGCATTGTTTGAGATAAGATGAAGCCAACTAGCTTCATTACATATGAAATAGTGATTTCTTATAAATTTTTTTAAAATTTGATAAAATTAAAATGGTATATTTCCAGGCGTCGGCGAACTTATTCGGAAGAAGAGTCACCACTTGCAGGATGGAAGCTTGGAGTTGTTATCGGAGTAATAATCATGTGTTTTGCAATGCTTTATCCAAGTATGCTTCATCCACTGGTATCTTCATTTTTCCGGGCTCCACCGGTACGGAAAACAGTCACAAATCGACCACCGATCCATCCTGCAATGAGTTCGCCACGATCTCGTCCTGACTTTCATCCAGGTATGTTTCATTACCTAGTTCCAAAGCAGTTTTACGGTCATTGAATCTGATTATGGTTCACTGAGATAAAAAAACAAACACTTCCAAGATAAATGCATTAATGAACCATCATCACTGTTCAGTAGAAAGATCTGGATCTTTCAAAAATATCACTAATGCTTGTTTTCCTTTTTCACTTGTAGGCATGCGAATGGCGGCAAATCAACCAGATATAACCACGCCATCTTCCTCATCCAAAGGCATGTTTGCATGGATGCTTCCAATTTATACAGTTGGCGTCGTCGCATTCCTTATTTATACCTTAGTTAAGGTAACTCTACGTTTAATACAAATAATTTGTTGAATAATATGCTTTTTGATTAATGAAATTCTTCCCTAATAGAACAAATAAAATCTCCATTTCATTGAATTCTATAGGGTGTCAAAATAATTGCCTCAGTAACACAAGTAACTTTCCAACTAGTGCAAATGACTTGTGCTAATAAGTTTCCGAATTATTCAGTTCTCGATTTAGATAACAATTAAAACGCAAATATTATTATTCATCATAAGCATTAGGGGAATCAGAAAAGAAATAATTTATTCGTTATCAATAAATCTTTACCATTAAGTAACTTCCGTACTCTCTTCATATATTGGTAGCTTTATGTTTCGCTATAATTTTAATATTTTTAAAAATTCAGTCGAAAAAAAAACGGCGAATTAGGCGGCATGATTATTCATCGACGGAAAGTGAATCAGACGAAGATTACAGTCGAAATGATGGACGCACTGGCGGCATTGGTATAAATTTAATTTACGTCTCTTCTTTCTTAAAATTTCATTAAACTTAACTATCAGATTATTTCAAGAGGAAAAATGATGGTTAACTAAGAACAATTCAGTGTGAAATATTTCTCAGACATCCGAAAATTATATACACACGAATTTTCAGGTAAACGAAAACTGAAGGGGCTTCAGGAACGTTTAAGGCAAACTGAAATGGCAATGGAAAAGATTTTAGAACAGCTGAACACAATTTCTGCTGAGGCAACTAGTGCAACGAGACAAAATTTGACAGAGGAAACAGGAAATGAGAAATCATTGAAGCAGTGTCTTGACAAACAAGATGGGAAAACAGAGCAATATTTGCGGGATCTGGAAGATGTTTGCCTTTATCTTTGTTTAAAAGGAACTTTGAATCATTTTTCATTACTGAAATAACTGGACAGTTGACTGGTTTACGGCTAGCATCGTGAACTTGTCATACCGCGGTTATATCTGGCACATAACCGTTAGATCACGAAAGTCGCAATGTATTGAGTAATCCGACAGTTCTTATATTTATGTGATTGTCTAAATGATATAAATGACAGATATTATCCGATCTTTTTCAAGTTGTTTCAGATGATTTATTCTTCCTTTTTTAAAGGCATTACTCGATTTCAAGGAGCTGTCCAAAAAATACAGAGAAAAAGGAGAGGATGATGAGAGTAGCACCAGTGACGCCGATCCATACACTGATGAAGGTATACACGGAGACGAAACTGCCACTGATACAAGTGAGCAGTGCAAAAATCTGGAAGAACCTAACTCTTCCGATGAACATCTAAGAAAGCGTAGAAAAACCTAAGAATCCGATTTCTGAATACTTCAACAGCTTATGGACCCAGCTTGCAGAAAGAAACAGCTCGGATAGATTAAACGTTCATGCAGATTTCCTGTACAGAAGGTTCACATATACCTTTCCTTTTATTGTTGTTGAAGGTACAAGATAGCTGATGCTTTCTTTACATCCAATATAATAAGTCTTTATCAGTTTATCATCGTAGTAGTTACAAAGCAGTCTGAGAAGAATAACTGATGCTCTTGGGAAGCTAACACGGATCGAGTAAATATACTCCAGATCTCCCAATCTCGGTTAACTTCTTTCATTCATTATGACTGTATTGAGAACTATGTATATAGTAAAACTTTAAACTGGTTTCAGAGTGGTTTTCTGAAATGCAAACTGTATTAAAAAGAACATTTTTAATCATTTACGGCTAACAGCATATGCACAACACAATCAATTTATTTCACACTCTACCTATGTAATCATGATCGTGTAAATCACGCTTCACAAAAGAATCGATTGTTGAATTAAGATAATTCTCCCTCCGAAAATTTCAAGAAAGCATTTTTGTGCATTCTCGAGAAAGGTGTCAAAATTCTACAACGTGAAGTATGTGGATCATACATCAAGGAGAGCTCTTGTTATTTAACCTTATATAATAGAATCTTGGGAATATTCTAAAATGCTAGGAAAAGTGAATTAATACACATACCAAATCAATAGCCAAAGCCATGGTACACGTTAGGCATATTTTGTATATTATAAAGGAACAAAAAAAAGCCATTCCTCTCACGATACATATGCATCCTGATAAGGGATCCAACCAGAAAAAAAGCGGAAGAAAAAGAACTACGTTTATACAGTAAACATCTAAAATGAACAATGCGAGAATAAATGATTAACCCGTTCTTCGAATGAATTTAAGTAGATTCAATGATATTTAAGGGGAAGAGGAAAAGGGAAGGAGGAAGGGAAGCGTAACATTGCCGCAAAGGACTTTCGTAATTTCTCCTCCAGCAATACTGGAGAATCACAATCATGTGAACCAACAATAATAATAGTAAGAAAATAAGCTCCGTAAAATAGGCGTAACACTATTACGTACATTGCATCGTCGTCTTTGGTTTACGAAAATACCGAAAATGTGTTGTAACAAGAGACTATTTCGATTTAACGGAGCAATCGAAATATCGGGAGGAAAAATGAGCAAAATTAGGGGGAGCACTGATCGAATTCAGTTCAACAAGGATCCTAGGAGGAATTCAGCTTTGCATACCTCATACCATTGTTAGCTTCCGTGGGTAAATTATCTGCCACTTCGAGATCAGCATTCTGCCATTCAGTGGCTGTGATCGGATCCGGGTGTGCCAGTCCTCGAATTTGCACTTCGGTACCGTAACCTGGATTTTCAAAAGCTACCGACGGATCTCGGTCTGAAAGTGCTTGACTCCGATGAAGTTTTTGGATTACCCTTAACCAAGCATTTGTCCGAATCGTATACACAACAAATGATACTGCAGCAGCGATCAGAAATGCAAAGAAGAATGCCGAGACAAATGTGTGACTTCGTGTTGAACCTAAAATGTATTTATTTAGCTTACTGTTATTTTACCAGTATTACCAGTGAGTTCACAAGTATTTAGTTCAGTATTTCCGGTTTCACTAAGGTGTAAAGCAAGGTTCGTGTTTGTATGTTAAGCACTAATTCCAACCTATCATTACCATCACATGCATCATCTTTTAAAAAAGAGACCTTCTTTCCATCTAATGAAGAGGAATATATAATTCTATTTTCTCAGCTCAGCTTTCATAAAATTTGGAAGCAGAAAGTCACAAATCGAAATTCATGAAAATTCAAGCATATTGCTAATTAAAAATTGGCAATGAATTTTGAATTTATTAGTTTTACCGACAACGTTGACAATTTTCGTTTCCAAAAATGGTGAATGGCCAAGAGCATTCGCAGAAACTAATGCAAGGTCATAATTTGTATTAGGATCGAGGCCATCTATGACAACTTCCGTATTGCTAGTTTTCACAACTGTAAAGTCGCCATCACTGTTTTCCTGACGGTAATACAAAGCATATACTTTGTATGGATCAGCTTCTGTTTCGGTCCAGGATATCTGAAATCTCACATTACTAGAATTTTGGAATAACGCATATCATAATATGCAAAATAAATAAAGAGAAAGCGAAAGTTTGTGTATGTACACTGCTAGTAATGGCTGACATGGTACAATTCATGCTTCGGTGACAAATTAAAAACATACTGAAGAAGCGCGGTTTACTTCGAAGTTTATTGAAATTAATCGCTTATGATTTGATCTATCTAAATATAATTTTAAAGTTAAGTCAATTTGAAATAACCTTGACAGAATCAGGAGAAACGCTTTCGTAACGAAGAAGCGTCGGGGGTGAGGGGGCTCGTTCATGTCCCCTAATCATGCAAGCTACAGCTCTTGGTGCAAATATTGAACACAGCGCGTTATTCGAAACCTTGCCACCGCTGCACATACTTAAACAATCTGATGGAATGCGTGCCCTCATGCAACACGGTCGATGATCTCGACCGTCGTTTGCACATCGCAGCAAGTCTATAATTCTTTCGAATAAGATATTTCTTCAGTTTTGAGATATCATTTTTAAAAATAAAGGATGTCCATCATCCGATTCTTTGCCTTACAACAAGAGTGACGTGTAGGAATATTTTAGAACTGGATAAATATGGTCTCCATATAAAAAACCACAACAAATAAATCACATACGGAAACAATTTTAATTTCCACTACATTTGAGATAAAAAGTCTGTCAGAAATGAAAGGGAAAAAAAACCTTCTGAAAAGGCTGAACAATCGCTGTCAACTTCCGGATTCACTGAACAGACACGCAAGCATTTTTCCGATATCTTCGCTTCGACACAACACTACAACAGATTTCTGACTTCAGAATAATGTTTTGCATTTCAGTAAGCAGTAAATTACGGAAATTGTTACAAATTTCATTACAATTAATTCTATAATAAATATTACGTAAAAATACCTGCAATATGAAACGAGGTGTCAACGGCAAAGCAGCTTTAGCAATATTCAATTCGGCAGTTTTTGTAACCTCAGTACCATCTGCACCAATTGCCTTACAAGAATATATCCCATTTCGATCTGTTACATTCTTTACCTAAAAAACGAAAGACAATATAATCCTACCAAGAAGCATGACCAGGAGGAAGCAGAAGAAGACGTGACGACAATCAAAATCTTATCATTATCCGGTCATTAAATTCAGAATACTCTCTAATAGTTAATATTACGTAACTGTATGCCGAATACGGCAATAACAAATACATCTTTTCAAAGAGACTAATGACAATTATCAACAAGGACAAGGAGACAACGAACAATAGAAACATTTACATCAAGGATAAACTAAACCGAATAATTCATCTACCTATTCTAATCAGTTAAAAAAAAAGAGCATTTAAGACAGAAATTTCAAATTTGCGGAGGTGGAAAACATTCGGTAATTACATCTTGCCCTTGCCTCCACCTTTCTGGACCTCCATTCCAAATAATCGACTTTTTCCACAAGAAAAAAAATGTTTTGAAAAAGCATACAAGAAGTGTGTGAAGATACTGATTTAAAGCTGTTGTCTTCACAAAAACAGGGTCGTTAAGACGTTCGGTACGAGCTGCATTCGGTGATTTCCGATAATGCCATTCCAGCTTGGGCTCTGGATAACCTTGTACAATGCACTGGATTTCAGCTGATAAATCATCATAAGCATAAATCTGTTCCGTTACCATATTTACTATTGGTCCAACTGTAAAAATTAGATGATGTCCAATATGTTTTTTATCTACTAGTTTCATAATTTCAAAAAAATACATGAAAATGATACGTAAAATATACACTGCGTCAATTCTAAATTTGCTTTTGTTGGAAAAATTTTTCAAATACTCAAAAAATTTAGATATTTTAAAACATACACTGTACAAAGATATGCATTTGAGCACGATTCTGACGGCCGTCGGTGTCCATAACTGTGCACGTTATGAGGTTGTTATTTTCATCTACATTTACAAATGTTTCGACAGTCATCTTTGGTGGTTCACTATGTATCTACAAATTGAACGTATGTTTTAATTTGCTACGAATATTTCAAAGATTTCGTGTGACTGCATACTCAATAAAAAAGAACTTAAATTATTCACTTTCTTTCTCTTAAGAACTATCATGCTGGATTTGGTCGTTTATATTCAAACATTGGACACTTCATAATTACTTGGCTTAAGCAAGTTCATCTTAGATAATAATTTCGATAGAAATTCTAACTGTTCAATGGGCAAACATGTCTTATTCATGACTGACGACACAATATGAAGTCTTCCATCATCATAGTATGTATCTTTTAAACACCAACTGATCTAAAGAGGAATTTAAGAAAGAAACAATATGCTAATTACCAATGTCTTTCCAATTAACAAATCCAAGTTAAGCATTCGATCACTATGAACGGTACATTTAACCCCAATTTGTTCATTCACATGATAGGTTCGATTAGCATTCTCTGGTGTAACTGTGATCTGCGGCTCCGGTAAAGAATATTCATCTAAATTCATTTCTATATTTGTGAAGAAAAGGAAGAAACTTTATTTTCTTTTCTCTAATTTTCAAAATTTCGTATTCTTAGTAATGATCCTAATATCTTTCATTGGACTCAATACTGCTCTTGATCGGTATAATATTATTAGATCAATTTAGATGCATTATAACTTTTTCCGTGTATCTTATGTCGCAATCTTTTCTGTTTCAAATTTTAGCAAAATTGAATCGATTAACTATGTACTCCAATTTTACAACATTGGCCTTCTAAAAATTAAAACTTATTATATGTTTTACACAAATTACATGGATCTAATACTAAGATGATATTCAAATGAAAAAAATTAAGAAGTAAAATGAATTTACTGAGACATGTGAAATAAGATACCTGGAGCGGCAAGCATGGTTACAACAGATGAACTTTTGCTCTGCAAATTGCCATCACTTACATATACATATACTTCATAAAGAGAATTCATTGTTAGATTTTCCATCACATACCACATATTCTGTGTTTTAACCTGAATATATAATAATCAATAAGTAAATGAATTCGAAAACTTCCAGTCTTCATTATCACGCTCACAATCAAGTTTTCGTTATTCCTTTAGATTTTAAAAAGAAAAATTTTTATACACCACACACAGATTCAGTACCAATACCTAGGACAGATCTGCAGAAATGTGATTATGAAAGTAGTACCGAAGTCCAAACAGATGCATTTCCAGTCGAAACATAATTAACTATGTACGTTACGGGATCAGTAATCCTTTGTCCATTATAACGGACTGAACTCCAATTCCATGTAATGTTTGCACGTCGTCCATGGTTCCACACAATATGTAACCCAAATGGTGGCATCGGTCTGTCATTTTGTTCTGAAAAAAATTTGGAACATATCAACTTGTGACAAAAATATATGATGGGAATCGATCGACTTATCAAAACTTCAAACGTCTTGCTGAAAATGTATTCGAGTGTGTATTCGAAAAATGCAGTGTTTAAAAGTTACAAAGGTTATATAATTTGCATTTAGTTCCTAATGTAAAGTCTTTAAAAACCCACCATTATCAGGTAGCGTTTCAAAGGAAATTTTAAATGATGGTGGACTCGAACCATACTTATTAAATGCAGTTACAAAGGCTGTATAATTTGTATTTGGTTCCAGACCGTCAATACGAACAGAATTCGTTGTGACATTAACCTAAATTATGAAAATGAAAGCTTAAAAAAAATGCAAAAACACTTCAATCACTTTTTGATGCAATGAAATATATTTCCGAAAACTTTGAGGAAAATAAAATCACAATATTGGCATGGCCAATGACAACTAGAAACTATTTGAGGGATTAGAATGTTTTATAAATGGTAAAATCATGGGCTTCTTATGTGAGACGCATAAACGTCTATGTCCGACATGCAGTTGTAACCACCGCTGGAAAAAGTGATGATTTTGATGAATTTAGATAGCCGGGGGTTAATTGACACCATACACAAAAAAGCATATTTTAAAATTACCGCTAAATTTATTCTCTATATAATAAGATAAATTGCGATTGCTGAAATCTAACCTGTCTGAATACACTTGTGCTCTTATCGAGTGTTACTTGATAGACATCTGCAGGCCGCTGCAGTGGTACATCCCACGAAAACAAAACAGAAGACGAATTTCTGGAGGTAACTTCTAAATTTGCAACGGTACTTGGAAGATTTGTTGTAAGCCACGAATAGCATTTAGCCAGCGCTGGAGTATATTCTATGCAATCCCTCTTAAGAGTAAATGGATGTCTGCATGCCGACATACATTCGTCCGGTATACCTAAAAACTCTTTATTATATAAACAAAACTGATGAGTGTAAAAGTTAAAAAATCGAAATTTAATTTTAAACAATCACCAGATTCCGCACAACATCTCGTATGGTCATATCCTTCAGAAGTGCACTGAACCCATACGTCACCATATTCCAAACACTCTGACGTTAGTGGGGTGCTGTTAGAACACATAGACAAACAACTTGTTGAAATACCCCGTTGTTGACAGCAATCTTTTGCAAGATTTATATGCAAGGCTAAAAACAAACACAGTGATATGTTTTTATGGGCCAATTATCAGTTTAAAAAAGCTTGAACAACAATCAGTGGAATTCTTTAAGGTAAGCAACACTTAGATTGGAGCATGAAGAGAGAACGCATGAAGCTAGCTATATATCCATGATATATTTCAATAAATTGATATATAAATATATATATATATATATATATATATATCGGAAATGTATCAATTCGTCGGTACATTTCCGAATTTTATCATTTGCATTATACAGATGCCAGTTCCGAAATCTTTTCTTTTTTAGAGTTTTTTAGTTATTATAAGAAACTATGGAAAGATTTACTAACGTTTGGAACAGCAGAATGTATCGGTTTCGGAAGTCCCAGCTACCACACAGTCATAACCAGATGGACAGTCCCTTACACCAGCACCACAATAATACCTGAAAGAGCTAGCACCCGTCAAAAAGATTCATTTTAAGGTTACAAAAACAAGTGAGTCGCAAAGCAAGAAATACCTGTGTCCATTCGGATCATACAGTGGTTCTCCATGTGGACAAAAGGATGATATCAAAGGGTGTGTGAAGAAAACCAGTGCAGTTGACATCAAACTATCACCCGTAATTCCGTGACTTTGTAAATAGACTGTGTATTCAGTGTCTGGGAGAAGGCCGTATTCAGTATGCGGTGAAGTTACATTATGTATCTGCAATTTAAAATTATTTTATATTTTGGTTCACCAATGATGAATTACGGGTTTATGTATTTAGTTCGCTACTTTTTAAACAATCTTCAACATTAACTTTTAAAACTATTTTCATCAATAAAATACTCTCTGAAGCTACTCAATAATCGTCCAAAACCACCATTATCTCCGTTACACTACCGCATGTTCTGGTGATATTGGACTGATGAATGTGAAGAATCGTACATCGATATATGATAGAAGTTGTTATTCTCATCAAACCACCAGCTACTACGCCTCCTGATTTTAATGAAAACCTAATCGCACACCTCTATAACATTCGAACTGCGATCATCCTTTCTCATAAAGAGCGAATATGAAACAACAAGATGCGCATTTACGGCTGGTTCGGTCCACTCAACTTCAGCAGAACTTTCTGTTACAGCTGTTACAGTTACATTCTGCGGTGGAGAAGGTCGTGTATCTGGAAACTTTATTTATTTGGAGAATTTCAAAACTGCCATGTTCCAAGTAGTTTTCATTAATACTGAAAATACTGAAGTTTGAACCGAAATTTATATGGCAAATTTTCGAAACTAAAATTAGCCAATACTAAAATATCCAGAATGCATACCATAGCCTTGTCGTAAACACTGATAGATTGCAGCGATATCCAAGTTGAGACATAATAATGAATGCATCGTTAGAGGTTCAGCAATTCCACCACATATTTTTAAACAGTCATGCTGAACACCTTTCTTGATACAACAATCTGTGTGATTACGCCCATCAGCAAGACACGGACTTACCTTCAATCATTAATCATACAAAAATTATAATTTCAAAATTCACACATTTTTATTTTAATATCTGCACTCTTATTCATTTTCACGGACAGATTTCATCATAGCTACAAAGAATAGGAACTCCAAGATCCCAAATGCCATGAACTACAACCTTCCTCCCCAACTCCTCTTCTCAATAATATCAACAGGATTGCCCAATCTTTTTAGTAAATAAATCCAATCGGTATCGGCCCGAAAAAACCATTTCATTCAATTAAGTTAATCTTGCATAAAAAGCCTTTTCCTAGAAAAACCATTAAATACATTCTGGAACCGACTAACGCTCCAAGAACTTTTCTAAATGTTTCGTAACTTAGAATATAATCAAAAAATAACATTTGGTGCGAGGATTGGAAAAAAAAAATCTGAAGAAAAACCCAGACTAACTTTGGACCATTCAGCTCGACAAGATGTCGATATGGCGATCGTTTCAAGGGCATTTGGAATAGTTCGTACATCGCACATTTTTGAAGCGCAGTACGGTGATACTCCATTCGACGTACAACATTCTAGAAGGATTCTTGATGGAAAAACGATGGACGATGACGTCCAAATATATATTTGTATCACCTACTACAATAATCAGTTATCTACATTTAATAACAGCTCTCTATATTTAATTATTTTTAAGTATCATGGAAGAAATTCGTAATCTTGGTAGATGTGAATCTTCAAAAAAAGCTGCTGAAATCACAAGTTCATTTAGTAAATATTGAAAATTTTCCTGAATAACCGTAACAAAAAAGTTCAACTTTAAGATTTGGATTTCAGAAGTGACCTGAATCCTATTTCGAGGATAACTGATACGCTAAGAATGGATGATGTAAAAAGATGCAATAACAGCAACAAAAAGAAAAAGTTTGATTGAAACAGAAGTTATTAACAACAATAACAAAACACCACCAATCTTAAGTGCGATAAGTACAGCATGCATTCGTGGTGCTTACACTTCCAGTATCGTAAAAAGAATCACTTTATAAGTGTGCTTTCATTTTTCTACAATAATGGAAAAAGTAAAATGAAAAAAGGTATTGCTGTCTTTCTGAACAAATCAACTTCAAGGTAAGTCGATAAAATTGTCCGCTATCCGCTATCTTGTAAACATATATACGGGCCAACCATGAAAGCACGCAAAATTGGTGCTAAAATGTTGAAGATTACCGAATGCATAACATTTGCAACGATTCTTAGACATTCTGTTTAGACAAAATGCCAACAAACATGAATTGTTACTATTCATCAAAATGATGGCTTTATTTATCCTTAAATTTCCAGTTCGTCGGAAAATTAAATAATTGAACCCAGAAAAATGCTAGCAAAGTTGGCTTATGATTTCTTTACGTGCATTTTACACCCTGCAGTGATGCCATTGTGTGTATATTTATATAAAGATAGAATGATGTTGAAGGCCTACGCTATTGTTAGCGTCTTTCCTTAACGGGAAAAAGCAAAGATCTGTGCAAATCAGTAGCATGCAATAGTAAGATAATTGAGACAAAATCTTGAAAGTAAAATAATTGCTTTCTATTCAAGTGCAACTAAATTTCAACGATAGCAGGTTTTCATTTCAAACAAAACAAAATATTCTATAGCTTAGTCCGAAAAAGTAAAGTTAGACCCAAGTTTACCTTTTACTTGCCTTTAAGTAGCTGTGATAAATGGAACATTTTTCTGTCAGGAAATGATGATTTTCGGTTTCCTCCCAATACCATAATCCTCATAAAGAGAATAAGTTTTTTTATTATTTGAGAAAGGAAGTCTCTTTCGACCTTCAGCAATGCTTCTAAGTGACGTTGTCAGTGGTATGACAAAAATTTGAACAAACGAGTAAGGAATACGCTCGATCTGCGGCAGCGTTGAATTGGTTGCTGTGACAATCGCATTCGTTGCAGCCAAAGCTCGTGATGATGGTACTGACATGCCATATTCGTTCGATGCTGTTACATAGACAATGTAACGTGTTGCTGAGCGTAAATCTTTTAATGTAACACATGTATCTGTCGTATTCACCTGAAAATTTTACGTCTTCATCTTTATCAAATATTATGATTTTTCTTCACTTTGTTTTATCGAAGTTTTGTGGTGAATGACGGGAATGTCTTCTAATAAAGACATGAAATTTTTTATACAGGAAATCATTAGCATTTAAGCTATGCTCTCATTACCTCATCAAACTTGAATTCGCGAACGGTTGAATCGTTTGTAGATGAATCATGTGTAACAAAAAGCCACGTCTGTCGTTTTCCACGTTTCAAGGATCCAACATCGGATGGTGTAATATCACTAGAGACATCATCTTCAGCCACTCCACCTGGGATGCTTTCCTCGTAATCACCCGATAAAAGAGGTATTCCACTGCAACAATTGTAAAATGTAACCTACTCCTTAATGCAAAGACTTATGAGAGTCGTGGACTACATTTCTGAAGCAAAGAGTCGAGGAACGATTTAAACTAAGCAACAAAATGAATATGAACAAAATTTAAGTACAATAATGAACTTAACACAGAAAACTTACTCATCTCCTCCTAGGAATGGAAATGATGGTATTTGCTTGTAATAGACAGTATAATGATCAATTTCAAGATGTTTGTTCGATGTTTGAGGTTGCGGTGGACGCCAACACACTCGCAGCTCATCTGACCCAATTGCATTAACGGTTAAATCCTGTGGATGTTCAGGAAACGGTACTAAAAAATCGAATTGTAGAAGGAAATTGTAAAATAAAAAACAGACCCAAAAGTTAGTTCATATTCTGAGAAAAACTCACAGTATGCGCGATTATAACATTCAAATATTTCCGGAAGATAATACAAGCATAATCGATGAGATTTGTGTAACATTTGGAAATTTCCAGAACAGAAATCGTAGCAAAATGAAGGCACCAGCTGAGTTTTACAGCACTGCACATGACTTCTGTTGCCACCTTCCGTAGCACATGACAAAAAATTTTTATAATCGTCCGTTTTACAACTGAAATATAGATTTTTTTAACAACACTACAACCAAAACACTGGAAAACATACGATGTGCTTTAGATTACCGAGATAGCTTCATTAAAAGCAGTAAAGTTATCCTCATAATTTATTGCATATCTTGTGGCAGCCTTACGACATGTAACGTATTCTCCAAAAAATTATGCAAGAACAAAAAAACAATAACTTTTTTTCTAAACTGGTTGCCTACCTTGTTGGGTCGAAATGATGAATGTGCATGTCTCTTGGCTTACACATTGCCTGACATAGCGGTGAAATTCCTTTTTTTGCACAACATTTACTATAATCGTAACTAATATTTTCATGAAATCCGCCTTTCAATCCACTCTCTGAAACTTCTCTTCTTTGCAAAAAATAATTTAGTACTGCAGGAGAGTTCAAATTTCAACAAGAAAAAAAGAGAAAATCATAATTGCTGGAAAAAAATATGGATGAAAGGATAAAGGTTATATCCCATCCTCGTTAAGCACATAATTTTGGGAGGGCAATAACACCCATTATTTTCGATTTTTTCATGTAGCCTTATTTAATACCATCACTACTTATCAAAACTAGTTAAATCATGAGAAATTCTTTTCTCTTTTATCATCTAATGCTGTGCATTAAAAGTCTACCAAGAATCTCCAGTTGAAATTCCAGTTGCTGAGGTTGATTTGATATTTGACATCGATAACGACCTGCATCTTCAAATGTAAGGTTTTTCAAAACAAGTGTGAAATCTTCTGAAGCACACTGACAACATTTATTGTCCACACAATGTGACCCGTCAGCACAGGTATCAGAATCCGAACAACTACCCGTACATTCTGAAAATCGCGCTAATTATAATGGATAAGAACTTCGTCTTACAGCATATCCTAGAATTCTTATTTTGTCCAGTTTACTTTTATAAATCTTCAAAAACAATGTAATACGTCAATTAATGTTCCCTGACTTCCAAACTGTCGCTTCGGTTGCTTTTTGGATTAACTACAATTTTCATATCACAAGACTTCATTTATACCTTCAACTTTTCGTATTTCCATGTTCCGAATTATATCCTAAATCATCTATGCGTTTTTGTACTTACGTCTTCTTTGATCCATATTCCCCATAAATTATTACTATATTAAACCTTGATCCCAAATTTCACCGCGCCTTATACCATTAGTTGAAATTTGTCTTCAAAACGTGTGCTACTGTCAGTTACATCCCACTATGATTCAGTGCGTAGGTTAAGCAAATTACAATTATATTTGTTCGCCTTCTGAATAAAAAATTTTTTTATTCGATTTCAAAAGTTTATTCCTTAGATACGTACCTTTATCCTTATCAGTTTCAATATTATGTTGTAGCAAAACAGAATTGGCATCCACACCGGAACTATCCAGAAATTTTGTTGAATTAAATATTGGCACATCATCTTTCAACCAAATTACCTGCAATGATGGAACTATCTTCTATCATTCAGAGAATGTTTAAAGCATTTATAAATCCATCAATTTCTCCTTCCTGGAAAATATCTTTTTCTAAATAAATCAATTAATTTTTAAAAAAGTTGCATAAATTTCACAAAAAAATTTGTTAATAAGCTTCTTTGAAAAGTTTGAAACTTACGGTGGAAGCATGTCGTACGCAAGTATTAAGCATGCATTCAAGCCGTGCAGCAAATCCTTGTATGACAGTCATATATCCCTCATCAGAGGTCGTTAGATGCAGCTCCTTCGTTTCGCATCTCAGTACTATGCAATACACCAGAACTAGTAATAAGTGTACCATCTGAAATTTATTTGTTATATACATTACTCTTAACAATCAATGTTCCGAACGTATAAATCAAAATTAGAAATGAAATAATTCTTTCCGATTACATCATAAAACCGTTTCTTTCCTACATTAATCCGAATTTGCTGCAGCAAATTTATATGCATCAATATTCTATAGATTTCAATTGTTAAGAATTTCTTCTTTTGAAGCAATAACGAACATCATTCTAAGAATATATTCCAAAAGAACTTGGTATGTTCGATAATGATCAATTGTATGATATTAGTAAGACGAGGTTTTCAGAACTTGAAAAGTTAGGTCACGACATTCAATGATCACACAACGCTTTACTTGTCAATCATATAGATCACACAACAAACCAGAATTCACGCAACCATCTTATTTTTGACAACTCAACCAATGTTGATAAAACATTTAATTTCGTTATTATTATATATCAGGTAAACTAATTGGAATTTAAAACATTTCAGACTGATAAAAGTAAAGATTTTTATTTTAAAATAATAATAATTGTAAGGAAAATTAAATTTGAAAATGAAAATCATAAAAAAATAGTTGTAATTTAAAATTACGAAGAAATTTTAAATTTTGATCTAATCTAAAATGACTTGTCTTTTCCCACCCCCTCCTCCTCCTCTCCCAACACTTACCTAATTCATAAGCAAAAAAACAACAATAAAAACAGATTCTTCATATCAAAACTAATTAACGCTACATTTAACAACATTGATTAGAAGTGCGTAATTGACTTTTGCGCCTATATTAAATTTGAATCACACAGTGTCATTCGTAAAATGACCTATATTACAGATCTTTTTTTCTCTCTATCTCTCTCCCCTTCTCTCTTCACTAAAACCTTTCCTACTTATCAAGGAATTTTTTTTCCACCCACAACATCAATTCGCTTATACCTGTCTCAAATTCTGAAAACAAAGTAACATTTCCACAGGTAAATTTGGTCAACTGCAAAAAAAAAATTTTCTTTCTTGAATATTTGTATTTAATATGAAGTGGAATGAATGAATACGGCGGTCAACTACTTTGACCATCAAAGTTATCGAAATTAATATTGATAATTTTGTTTTGTATTTTAATAGAAATATTAATTTAATAAAAAAGATATGATTATTACTATTATTTTATCTGCTGTGATCAAATAAACAATTCCTCCAATAAATAATGAATGATATTAGATAAATAACAAAATATGTACTCTTAGCTATGGAATAATAAAAGAATATGAATGCTATAAATAAAACAACTATTAATTAATTCGACAAATGTCTATATGTTAAAGAGAGAGAAGAAGAAGTGAGAAAATGAATGAATGAAAAAGAAAAATACGAGAAAACAATAAACAATAATACTTCATAGAAATTAAAAGTTGCATAAATTTAATAGAACTTTTCTTAAATTTAAATTTGAAAAAAAGAAAGAAAAAGAATAAATGTAATACAAATATTTTAGAAAACTTGTTAAAATTTGAAATATAATTTGAAGAGAAAGAAAGATTGATAAACAACCATTAATTATGTAATGTTTATGAAGAGAGAAAAGAAACGCGACGTAAGAGAAGAGAAAGGGAATGAACTGATAACTCGACTAATTACTAACAAAATTAAATGAAATCTGCTGAAGGAAAATTAATTCTAATATTAATCTTTCATATTTTAATTCCTAAAATAATAAACAATAAAACAAATCAAAAAAAATTTTATCATTGATATATTTTCTTTTTTCTTTAAATTATAATTAGAATTTCAACCTTTTTGTTATCATTAAAATTAAATAATAATCAGTCAGCAGTGATGTAAAATGTAACATATCACAGATAAAATTTCCGGAAAATTTTTACAATGCTAAATAAAGAAAAACCATAATTGAGAGAAGAAATATATTAGGTGACAAAAATATATCGGTGGCAGAAGTAGATTGAATGATAAGTGGAAAAGGAACGGATCGTGTGGGAAAGCGGGATGTGCGGGAGGAGTAAATGGGAAGAGGAAGGGAAAGGGAAAGAGAATGAAGAAATGAGAGAGGGCGATGAAGTACATCACGCCTAAAAGTAGCCCGGTAAATTGAGGATAAATTGATAAAAGAGGTTATGCGAGGACAATGAAATTGTCCGTAAGGGTTTATATTATATACATATATGTATGTATGTATATGTCTGCAAATCCATGTGTGTGCACATGTAATGCATCAAAATTATATAACACACACATACACACACACGCGTACACATACACATACACATACACACATGTAATATTCATTGAAGATCAGTTGAAACTGATTTCACACATTTGGTAATTCATAAATTTTTCTTTAATTTCAACTTCTCTAACATTAAACAACATTCATTCTTTCCTGCCTGATCTCTATCCATTATACTTTCTCCCTCATCTGAACAATATTATTATATTAAGATGAGAGAGAAAGAGGTCGTTAAGATTAATTGCATTCATTCAATCATTCTATTTCAAAATTTTGACATAAAACTTTTTTCCGATTAAATTTAACTAATTGATTTAAGCATAAGTGGTTTTTAACATTTTGCTAATAATTTATGCAAAGATTAACGATGTAAAAGAAAATTTGATTGTAACAAATTCATAGCAAAAAAAATCAAAGTTTTGAAAAAGTTTGATGAAATTTAAATTTGCATTATTGT
This sequence comes from Cercopithifilaria johnstoni, assembly GCA_916381525.1. Taxonomy (NCBI): domain Eukaryota; kingdom Metazoa; phylum Nematoda; class Chromadorea; order Rhabditida; family Onchocercidae; genus Cercopithifilaria; species Cercopithifilaria johnstoni. The sequence continues at coordinate 43,005 of CAKAEH010001029.1, forward strand.
TGCATAAATTCTTTTCAACTTGTTTAATTTACTGAAGAAATGAATAATAGTATGGTTTAGATTTATATCAATATCGTTGTACCTTCGTATCATTGTTTTAATGGCGTTAAATAATAATAAGTGATAGCAGACTAAGCGAAAAATTGTTCAAAATTTTGAAAACTTAACTTAAGAAATGTTACATCTTTAATTAGTCTAATTTTGTTAGTCTAAATCAGTCTAACTTTTTGTGAAACGATTTGATCGTTTAGTCTAACTTTTTGTGATACAATTTGAAATGTAAGCAAAATTGAATAAGCAAAAGATTAATAAAATATATCAGCAATATCTATGCAATCGAGTGATTTTCCATTAATATCTATTCAATAAATCTCAAATTTTTTTATTAAAACAATGAGAATAGGAAACAATAACAATTTGAGGTAATGGACAAATTAATTATCGCAAAATATAATTAGTAAATTTTTGTCGCAAAATATAATTAGTAAATTTTGAAGAGAATAGCAAAATAATCATCCAAAAATAAAATAAATTTTGAAAAGATGATGGAATGATTCTTGAGATTATCACGAGATTTAAAATGCTGCACGCATTATCGATACAATAATGATAAGTGTTGTATAAATGTGATAAATGAGCATAAAATTTAGTATGTTTTTAAAAAGAAGGGGAAGTAGAAGAGAAGGATAGCTAACCTAAGAAGTTAAATGGAAAACTTTCAGACTTCTAAAGTTAGCTATTTATTCGGATATTCATCTTCGCATCCAATAAGACAAGGTTTATGTTACTTAGCAACCATTTCCAGAAGAAGAAGAAGAAGAAAAAAACAATATCCATTGAAATTTTATGTTCGATTGCTTTATGAAATAGAAATAGCAACAGAAGGAAAGACAACGAATAAAAAAGGAAATGAAAATTTTCTTTTAAAATGTTTGAAAAAATTCAAAATAAAATTTATTAGTTCAAAAATTATTATTAAATTATCAAATCCTCAAAGAGAAAAAAAGCATATTTATTAAATCAATACAGCAAATTTGAAAATTATTTCATTTAATAGAAGTAAAAATTCTACCAGTTATCTCTTACCACTAGTTATTACGTTATCAATCATTTTCAATTTTATAAACTTCACTTACAAGTAAACAAATTAACGTAGGCCATTTGGTGCAACAAAGTGAATGTAAATGACTAAAGATTGCGGTATGTATAGAGAAGAAAGATATCAGGAGGTGAAAGTGAAGATGGAAGTGGAGAAGGAAAAGGAGGAGGAAGAGGAGGAGGAGAAGAAGGAGGAAAAGAGGGGGAGAAGAGAGATGAACGGGAAAGATGATAGCATTGCAGCGGATAAGAGATTGTTGATGCTTAACAGGCGAATTGTTGTTTGCAAGTTGCTGCGAATTTTCTTTGCTGTTTTATTTTCCTTTGTTATTCTTTCATAAATAATAATAAAGTCATTTGGGGTTATCAATGGCTTATCATATCTCGTCAGTTTTATTTATTAAAAGTTAAACATCTAAACATTTCGTATGAAGTTATTATTATTATTGTAAGCATAAGAGGAATGAATGAATGATGCGCATTTATCCATCATCACATTTAAAAGGACTAAATGATATGTGTTCACTTATCCGCCAAGAAAAAAAATAAATAAATAAATAACGCGCATTTGTCATCATTGAGAATAAATAGCATGCACTTAACTGTCTTTTCGGACATTTTAAAAATCAATTTTTGCGCTTTTTCTAATTTTCTTCTTGAAATAACTGCAGAATCATTCATTTTGCAACAGTTCAAAATGAAGAAAGATGTTGAAAAGACCTGAGAACGAAATTAATCAGTAATATTTTAACACTTGTTTAAATTGAAATTTTACAAAAAGATCTTTCATCGCCTTTTTTCTTCCTTTCTCAGTTCCTAATTTCTCTTTATTTTTATTATACTTACAGTTTTGTTTACTTCATGAATGTTTAATGATCGATCAAAACACTTAAAATCTTAACTTTTCAAGAATCGATACCTCTTCTGTAAGTTCATTCTATAAAACAATAAACTTTCATTTCAAATAATTGCATAATTTCTTCTCATCTCTTTCTTTTCCAATCGTCAAGCATTTTAGTTTGTTTCATTACAGAAAAGAAAAGAAAAGAAAGAGATATTGTTAAGAGAATGCTGGTGCAAAATATAAATATAAATAATGATAAACATTTTCATCTCTTCCTACTTCACATTTACACTCTAATATCAAATTCTTATCAAATAATAAATGTTACGGTAGTTATTGATAATGTCAAATTTTAACATTTCAATCAACCCAACGGACCAAGTTCATGTAGCTAAAATTCCTGAATTATTTCTCTCCTCTACATTTCCTTCATTCAATGATTACTGCCTTCCTTTTCTTTCAATCATTTCCATTTTCCCTAAACAAATCAATCAATCAAATAACAAAAATAATATTCATAGCGAATTTATGTATAATTTTGTGCCTTAAAAAAAATTGAAGAGGAAAAGGGAAAGGATGGAAATTTTTGAAAGTTTGACAAAATCAATAAAACATACCTATATATTGGCTCAAGTCTGAAATAGATGCCTTCATTCTTTTTTTTAAAATGAACAACAAAAAAGGGAAATGTATTATTGTAATGTATTTGTAATCAAAGGTAAGCTGTCAACCATAAAAGGTAATATTTTTGAAACATTCTTTGATGACTTTTAATTACAAATTTCTAATGCTTATAAATCAAACAGAGATTATTTTGAATTGAAAGTGAAAAAAAAAAGAAGAGAGAGAGAAGGAGGGAGAGAGAGAGAGAATGAGGGAGGTAAAGGGAAAAGAAAGAAATCGAATAATTATAACATTACAAAAATTTCCAAAATATTTCGATGCTCACTTCTGATCGATCATTACAATTTTTCTTTTACTTTTTTTTAACCCTTATCTGATATAAATATTTGAAGATAAAGATAGATATCAAAAATTTTTAAATATATGATATATAAATGTTTGATTTGAAATAGAGATAGAATTTGTGGAAAATATTCGAAATGGGCAAGAGAAAAAAAGAAATGAAGTAAAATTTGTTTACTTATTAGTAAATATGAAATAATTATATAAAAAATTTAAATTTATAATTATTAAATGATTTTTCAATATTTCACAATATTTAATCAATTTTAAAAAATTTTATAGAATTTCGAGATAATATATCAATGAAATAAAAGAATAAATAAAATCAACCTGAAATATAATCAATAATATATTGTTGTTATTTGCAATTTTTATTACAATTTTTCCAGTAGTATCATCGTATCATTCATATTATCAATGAATGTAACGCTTTATTATTGTTGGATGAATAATTATTTATTGATATGTTGCAATTTTATTATTGAAAAAAGAAGAAATAATATGAATTTAGTGTTTTGCAATTCTATTTCGGATGAATCATATCATTTCAAGAAAAAGAAATGAAAAATATCAAATAATGAAGATATTTAGGAATTGATGGAATGAAATGAAATTTTGAAATAGGACGATATGAATTCAATTTAATATAAAGAATATTTCAAATAGTTGCGCTAAAAATGAATTAATAAATAAGTTGTAAAAATTATCGAATAAAGGATATTTTCATTTATGTAATTTTAATTTTGGTATCATTATGAAATTCTCTTTTCTTCTTCCATTTTTTTTGTACAGTAAATATTTTTGAAAATTAAAACCGATTGTGAAAAAAAATTTACAAAAATTAATTTATCGTTATTCTTTTTGGTTTTATCGATGCTAGAAAATAACAGTTTTAGATACAGTTTTAGTTTAGTTAAATTAATCGAGATAAGTTAACCTATATAATTTTGATGTGTAAATAAGCATAGAAGATATCATAACAAAATCAACGAGATTTGTTAAATATCGGAATTGAATTATTGTTCCTCTTCAATCATAATCATATGATCGTGCCAATTTGAGGGAATGTTAAGCAACACCGATTAGAGAAAAAAGAGCCAATTAAAAATAAAACATTTTTTGAAATTCAACCCTTATTATGGCTTACTCATTCTGCAAAAACGGTTGTTAGCTATTAAATAACAGTGAAGAATTAGTAATTCTTTTATCAAAATCATTGGTCTGTCAATTTCTCTTACCTCCTCGTTCTCCTTTAGGCAAAAGAAAAATTAAATACAATACCTTTTTGTCAACAACACTTCTAAATGACAGATTGATCATTTGGTAGGCAAATATTTCAGCTGTCAACATCTTATTTGATAATCAATTTTAATACATATCATTCCAGATAACTTGCAAAAAAATACGAGATCTATTCAAATCCATAAAATAGAGTTCAAAGAATGTTTTCCCTTTCTAATACAATTTTAATCAATAATTTATACCAAAAACATGGTATTAAATTTACATTTTATAATACTAATCACTCTAATTAATATTTTATATCGATTTTGAATGGATTTTTTTTTGCATAATATAAATATTTTATTTCGTAAATATTTGATATTTCATATTTCTCTTTTACACTCTCAATGAAGAGGTCAAATTGAATAAATAATTCACTTTGTACTTTTTATGGGTTTCATTTATATTTCTTATAAGGGAATTATAAAAGTATAAGAAATGGATGGAAAACATCTTCTTACCTATTCCTAATAGATTACGAGAATTCCTAGTCCTTGCTTGCCATATGGTAAAATTCAGGGCAAACCAATTCCAATAAGGTCATCAAAACGAAATTATTAAAGATTAGTGATAAAGATCATTTAAGGCTTCTTTCTCAATTATTTTTGAATACATAAAATCAAAAATTAAACCGATCGATTGTTATCTTTTATTTCATTGTTTTAGTAACATATAATAAGTGCTAATCATTATTACACGTGAAATACGTATTTAGATTATTTGTATTATTTAAATCTATTATTTGGCAATTATTTTGCATGCAATATAGCTATATATGATAGAATTTAAGGATTTATAATTTGATATGATAAAATTTGAGGATTTATAATTTATGTAACTGCGATCATTAGTTGTATTTTAGTGGAAAAACATTTCTAAAACAGACTATATATATATTAGTTTCAGTTCTTATATATTAATTAGGAGTTGTTTTTGAATTAAAAATTTCCCATCTAATTCTAAAGTAAATTTGGGATTTAATGCTTTTTAAAACAAAAACAAATTATGGGTGATAATTAGAAGGTATTAAAAAGCGAGATTTATTAATGGTAGATTATATGAAATAATTGATGAAAGATATGGCTTCTAAAAAAACACATCTCAACATTAATGAAGATCGCTTTAGCGACTCCAATCTTAGATTTCACTCATAATGAAAACATTACGCGAAAACATTGATGAAGAAATGAAAATATAAGCCTCGCTAACAACAAAAATTATGATAATCATTATCATGATTTCTAATCATGATATTGCTTTATTGTTTAAAAAAATAAGAAAAATAAAGTGAGAAAAAATTGGTTTACTTTTCAAATATCCATTGAAAACAAAACCTAATTTAACAAGTGCCGTATTTATTACATATTTTTCCTATACTAATAAAAATATCATTCATAACTATATCATCATCTATCATAACATTCAAATTATAAGGTTAAGAAGGTTAAGAAATACAAAGCTTTTTTAAATTCTATCAAATTTAAGGCAAACATTTTAAACTTAAATGAATTCATCTTCTTATTATTATTATTATCAAAAAGTCTTTCTAATTTATTTTATAATAATTTAATTTTTCAACGCAAAAATTAAAAGAGAAAAAAATCTCGGAAAAGTCAATTGGATAACTGAAATAGGTGTTAAGATAAGGGGATAACTGAAATAGGTGTTAAGATGAGGATAGAGGTAAATGAATATGAGAGGGAACTACGCATGATCGAAATTGGAGGGGAAGAAGAGGGGAGGGAAACGAAGTATATCTTGACAAAAGGGATAGAAAGAGGACCAGATTGATGAATACATCATTCAGCTATGTTGAAAAACTCGTTTTGACAATGATTCCCTTCTGCATACCGGCGCATACCCATCTATATACACACACACATACACATACACATACACACACACACACACACATACACATACACCTCAGCAACCATTTATACCTCTCTTGTTAAAATAGTTACATTTCGAAAATTTGACATGCTTTTTAAAGTTTCTCTTGTTGATTTCATTGAAGTTTTTTTTTCATTTCAATCTTTAAATTTAACCCGAATTTGATGATGGCGGAGATGACGACTATCCTTCTTCTCCTTCTTCTTCTTCTTAATCCTACCGATCTTCATCTTATTAATCTTCTTCCTTTTCCTTCACCTGTTCATTATTCTCAAACAATATTGAGTATAAGGAATGATGTATGAAATGAAAAAACAAAATAAACTATACGTTAATTGGCTTAATTATAAAAAAGAGCATTCATTAAAATTAATTATTGAAGTTTTTGTAATTCAATTAAAAAAAAACGAAAGATTAAAATTGACAACAAAAAAGGATTGAAATTTGATGATAAAATTGACAAATTCAAAGGGATAAAATGATGTATGACAAAATAATATTGTTCATTTAATTTAATTTTAAAACAAATAAATAATGCTTAATTTTCTAATTAAAATTTTTTCTTTCAAAATGAATTAAACTATTTAGCGTTCTTTTCTTTTAAAAGTCTTAATGAATTATTATCAAATTTTCTTAAATTGATTTCTTATTTATCTTTTTCTGTGAATGAAACGATTATTAATATAAAGCTTATATGTTCCATTTTTGCGCATCACATCCATCTTCTGAAGAAACCTTCAATTTCTCTCAACGATTTTTTTCCACAGAATTCAAAAGTACTTCTTTCCAGACTTCACAAAATTTTGATTTTAGTTATTTACAAATTTACATTGCTCATAATGAGTCTTTTATATAGAAAGAGGAAAAAAAACCAGACGGAGAGTGGTACAGTTTGTGTCGATGATAAGAGAAGAGCCAACAAATAGGTAAATGCATGGATGCAGGTGAATTGGATGCATTAGTGTTAAACTGTTTGAAGGTATTCAAAAACATCCGCTGCGGAGGTATGAACTTACGGGGTCAACAAGGGAGAAAGGAGAAGACTGTCTTCTTAATGGAGAGAGAGAGAGATGTTAGATGAAACTTCTTCCATTGATTGATGAAATGAACCAAATAGGGGAAGAATCAAAAAAGGTGTATCGGTGGTACTATTTCCCTACTTCATTTGTGGGTACTGTCGATAGAAGCTTAATAGATGGGATAGTAGTGGAAGAGAAGGAAGATGAAGACTGGTAAATTGTTTGGGTTGGTCTTTCACCTATACCATCGGTCAGATGACGTATTGTCAAGGTCGCTTGATAGAACTCTCCATTTCCACCACCATCACCACCACGACTGTTGCAATCAATACACTGTTCAATTATCAAAACACATTCCGAAATAATGAGCAATATTTAATAATTTCACATTTACATACCAGATGATAGTGCTATCCTACCCCGCATTTTTCAGTTTCAAAGCTGCAAAAGTGGTCCAGCGAAGTTCAATACGTCCACTATGATATTTGACATTTCAGTTGCTGATAAATAAGATGAATCATGAAAGTGTATTATAGCAGATTTGCATAAATTGTTTCGAAAAGAAGAAAAGCGTAGTATTTTTATGTTCAAATTTTGAAAAGAAAAATCATTTGAAGCAATTGTCAACAACACTGAATTCATAATTCAGAAACAAACTGGCTAAAATAAACTGATGAATCCTGTGCCTCATCAGATCAAATATTATTTGTCTCAAATCTAAGATCCTATCTTGATTGAATGAAGTATAGGATATAACGGTTTATCCTAGAATAATAGAAAAAATAAGATTAGATAAAAGGGAACAGTTCTCGAACATTGCTCAAAGCAACAAATCAAAACAGAACAGGAGAGATAAGAAAGAGAAATCAAAAAAGAACGACAACATCAGCAGATCTAATAATAATGCAGCATCTTGAACTTTTGAACATACAAAATGCTTAAAACATCCCCAAAAACTCTTTCGAAATCTATGGCACATAATAAATTAAAAAGAAATAACCAACTCCTGAATTTACGCAAAAACGATTCACTGAGAATAAATAACATGCAAATTGTGTTGAAAAAAACTTAAAAAAATATGAGCTTACAAACAGAGTGAATTCACAAATTCATAAAATGTTCACTTGGACACAATATATATTTATATTATTGTGAAACAAGAAAGAAATACAGTAACATCATAAACGGAGTTTCATCACGAAACAACTCTGTTTATGACACTGATACATAAAAAAGAAATTTGCTTACAAAACATACAAATATCCATAAATTTCTCAGAACTCTTGCCAGTCAAGATTTCTAGGCTTGTTTAGAAAAACCCCAAAAAAATATTATCTATAGAATTCAAGCTACATGCTTTTCTGCAACAGTACTATACTTATTAAATAAGTTTGTGAATATACCTCCTTAAAATGTTAAAAACAAAGACAAATATAGGGTAAAGCATAAAAAGTACAATGAAGTAAAGAAAATTGCAAAAGTGCTGATAACAAATTGACAACTTATTTCAATAATATTATATTTACAGGTTTCCAAAAGTCAGGTGATTCACAGGACGCTAAAGATCCTTATCGTGGCTGCCATCGCAAAAGTCGAGGTCGTAACAACAAACGTGGTTTTTTCACAACACCTGTTTTCCAGCAGTGTATGAGAAATCGCTGTGTGACATATAATACATGGTCGCCTTTCCAATAACGTGTCAACTTGAGATAGTGAAGTGTTTCTGAAGAATACTAATTAAGCTGATAAAGAAAGAAAAGATTAAATCACTTTTCCCTGAATAACCACAACTATCACACCACCATTTTGATGCGCCTCTTAATGCTGGCCAACGGACACTTAAACGACTTGAGCAAGGACTCCAAAAGCTAACAAGTTAAATATTAAGCTTGATATAATTAAAATTAAAAACTACCGACAACCTTTTTTCAGAACTTCAACAACTCACCAATAATGTCACTCACATGAATAGCTGTTCTTCGGCTTAAATCTGCTATCGAAATTTTTGAACAAGTTCTTAACACTTCCAGAACTGCCCATGACCAGTAAGACCGATAACTCAGTTTGCCCAAATCACTTAATGGTTTTTCAGGTGAACCAATCAAGCCCTCTCGTTTCGAAATTTCATAGCCTGAAATTCAGCCAAATACAAGCTTACATAAATCTCAAGCACAGAATTAACACCACTATTCAACTGTTCCGATAAATAAATGATTTAAACTCACTCAGCTGGATAAGGAACTTCCCATAACCACTTCGCTGAAAAGGAGGAAGTATACAAATGCAAGCAAGATTATTTCCGTCGGGATTGCCTTGCTCCTTCGAGAAATAACCCACCATTTGAGCACCTCGACTATCGACCTATAATATAATGGATCTTAAAAATAAAATAATGCATAGGAATGCTACAAATATGTCATACAAAACTTGGTCAAAAAATCTATTATATAAAACCTCGAAATTCAACGTTACGATTATTATAGATAACATCAACAACAGAAAGGATACTTTAAACGAACCTCGCAAAGTACATAGAATAGGAAAGGTTCAACATCGAAATAAAGCGTTTTGTGATCCAGAAACAACTTCGCCAGAAGACACAAACACTGACAGTATACCTAAAAACGACTAGTGAGAAAATTCCGAACAAAATTAATTTCTCAGGAAAATTATAGCTAAGCAAAGACGTAGATGCAGATACAACAAAAAACAAATAAAGCTTTACCTTGTCATTACTACCGAGAACTTCGTAAACAGACATTGATTTCTCTTTATAAATTTCAATGCCTGGTGGTTCTTTTCTTCGACATTCAAGCAGATGAATGCGATAGCTTCGTTCGAACTTCATGTACCGCATGCAGTACTGGCATATGTAAAGGCTATGTGCTTTCCCATAATCATCCGGATAAGGTGAAAAATACCACGTATCGATTTCATAATTCCCGTATCTGATGCGTTCAATATGTTTCACTCTAGTAACCTTAACATCAAAATCATGCTAGGTTTCACATGCTTGTGAAAAAAGCCGTCTAGATAATTATGGAAGTCACGGTAACGAAACATTTCAAATTTCAGTTAATTTTGAATCTGTAATCTAGAAAACCGCAGTAGGCTTATGAGGCTCAATACGAAAATGGAGTCAATCTGTCAAATCAATATACATTATTTTCAACATAACTGAACAACCTCTTCGTGCTCTTTTTCAAGTGCTGTCCTTGCATCCTTTATACTGGAGTGTGGATTAGGAGACTCGATCATCTCGATATGCTTCCTCTTCCGTACTCTTGTTATCTTCCTCCGACCATCATCGACTGATGTCTGCAATATAATATTTCTTATCAATTCCCAATTACAGTTATTGAACATTTTAAAAAGGGTCTATAAGCTAGAAAATGGAGTTTTTTATTCAAAATGAATTCGAAGTATTCCAAGATATGATTTCATGGAATCTATATCTTAAATCCGACTAGAAACATATATACATCCATATTTAAACGAGTTTTGTAACAGATTTCATGTTCTCCCTGGCTCTCCCTTGTCATCCTCTTTCAATACTTACATTTCTTTGGGCAAGAACTTTCTGAATCTGACTACGTTGTGCCCATTCATCAAGACGTCGATCTGTCCCTTCGTAATGTACGTAATACTCATTTCCTGTTCCTCTTTCTGCTGGTCTTTTATCTATAATAACAGCACGTCGTCGTCTAGCACTTCCATGACGCAAAACCATACACATTTCTCCCAACGCTAACTGATCATTTGAATTCGATTGGGCTTCTGAAACCTCGTTCTTTGTTGAACTACGACCATATCGCCCTGAACCCATTGCTAAAGGTAATTTAGATTATGTAAATATCAGAAGAGGAGGAAAATGCATGAAACGAACAGTTCCTCCACACATTAGATCGTATAGTATTGCAACGCAGACAAGACGTCTAACATAAACAACTCCATCTCCAAAGTACGTGATGAAATGGAAACTACGGCAAATAAGGAGTACCAGATGTCAAACATATGAGAATACCTCTGTGGACGATGCCATTACGTCGAAGATAACGATGTTGCCGTGTTGTGATGTACTCACGCTCATAAAGAGCTGAGCCAACGTTGCTGCGGCTATGGCTTGTTATGGTGGTCCTGCTTCTACACGCCGCTGATACCCTGAAAGTAATACCCGATTAATCTCATCGTGCAACCCACCGGATCATAAGTCACAACAATTCCATACCCCATCCATTATCTCCAGCAAACCGACGAGTCCGAACTTTACATCCCTTCGTTTGCACGAATTTCCGCCCGCTATGCAACACCTTTGCAAAATCATGAGTATTAGGCAGAACTGAATAACACTTACATGTGGTGGAGGAAATGGGAGTAGTGAAGGCGAGGAAGGGTGTGTGGACAGCGAAGGCTCAATTTCGGATTTGGCTTTAATTTCTAGACATAATGAGGTGACAGCGTAAATGGTTACTGTTATTATTAGGTGTATTCATATAAGGTTGAAGCCGATTACTGGTCAATTGACAGGAAAAGTTTGTAGGAAAAGTGTAGTGCTGGTAGAATTCGCATTTGAAATTATTTTCCTTAGCAAGGGACATTTTTGGAATAGTCACAGATATTAGTACGAAGTTTTCGAGATGAGATGATGGGAGTACACGAACGATTGCGTGGTGGCTGACAGACTTCTTGACATCCACTCTAGAAATGACTGTTTCAGGGCCAAAGTGTCTTTATGGAATTTGGTGGAAGAAACTAACGTGTTGATCTTTAATCTTTACTGACTAACAAATTCTCTGTACGTATTCAACATTTTGCATTTGGTTTAACGTATAATTTTTCCTATTTGTTATCGATTAAAATGTTTATGGATGAATGGTCAAGTCTTTACTCAACTCATGGTTTTATCTAAGCTTTTAATGTCCAAAGGAAAGCTTTGAATATTGCTGCTGCATCTTTGTTTGATCAAATGCTACATTTGCATCTGATATAAGTATCATGCATTCAATACATAGATAACATTTTTGATATTCAGGCTTTTTAGCTGATGAATAAGTTATTATATAGGACTGGTATTTTTATACGTACTTACCGCAAGCTGAAAAGAGTAGGACATACTCGTAACAGAAAGGGAATCCTTGATGATTTCCCGATTCTATGTCAAGCATGTCAAGCAGCTTCATTATTCCTTCAATATTATTACTCCTCAGTTATTTTTGAGACTATTTTGTAGGTCACCCAAGAATGGATGATGGAACAATGTTGGAAGTTCGGATAAACGGTGAAATTAATGGAGATGCAGCTTGTTTGGCGAAGTTGCAGAATACAACAGAAAGTATTTCTAGTCCTTCTACACCAGGAGTTGAGACCAGCAGTAGTCTTTCCGATACAACAATCGCGTTAATACGGAAGGAACTTGAACATGAGAATTTAGCAACCAGACCAAAGATAAACGATCAAAGTCATGCTGAGAATTTCGTTAAATGTATGACTGATAATTTTCTTTGCATGTCCTTGTATGAGATTAACTACATATGGTTAATAAGAACATTTTAAATGTGTCATGGAATGTCATGAACTTCTCACAAAAGGTTGTTTCTGGTATTTACTTCCGTCGTTAATGGTAATTGAGTTTTTTCTTTAATTAACAAATTAAAGCATGCAATTGCATTACTGGATGATTGTTTAATTCGAGATTGTTAAGCAGCTTTTTTTCAGCTAGTGAACAAATCTCGGATTCACGGGATTCAAGTGATTCAAGGCGGAAGTTTCGTGTTCTTGGATTAACTTTTCCCGGAAAATGGATGACAAGTGAAAAGTTCTGGGATTTACTGGAAAAAAGCGAATCGTTTCATATGTGGTTTGATAAAACCACAAAAGGTTTGTAATCTTCATGTTCACAAATGATTTTCATTCGGTTGCTGAAAACTAAATATTAAAGTGTCCAAACAAGTTCATTGAAAACTGATGAAGTGACATGTAATAATTTTAATCGTTAATGCAGATGGCACTAAACATGGTGGTCTGAGTACTGTTTATGAAACACCGGAAGAAGCAAAGCTAGCATTTGCCGCGTTTCATAAAATGACGTTTGATGGGAATCCACTGAAGTTACAAGCGTCTAAACTTTTTTGTACGTTTTTATCCGAATATTTTAATGAATTTTCAAAATAAAAGATTTCCCTAATAATGTGGTCATCTCATTCAGTCGTTTTGAATGGACTGAATAATATTTTAGATGATCCGATACCGAATTCTCGGATTGTACAACCACCCATGCCATTCAAAATAAATCTCTCGGATCCCGATGCCTCAAGACGACTCTATGCTCTTCATTTGTCTTCAGCTACTGATCAGGCCTTACTGTCATCAATATTCGGGAGCGAATGTATCGAAACAGTACAGTTGGAGGCCGATCCATTCATAACATCTGAGAAACAAGCTGAGGTTATTCATTTCGTTGCAATATAGGGTAGTTTTGAAGAAATGGGAAAAGATTCATCAAAACTTTAATAGAAGCGGTCAAACGTACGTAGTGTCTGCAGTAACGCATTTCTGTTATTGTTATATTGATTGTTGTAGATTGTATTCCATACCGTACAAGATGCGAATGATGCCCGATTAGAGTTGGCAGATGGATTTGAAATTGATGAAGGCGATCGTCAACTTACTATGAGGTTTTCTTTCTACATTTCTTTCTGTAGGAATAATAATTCATTATATATTTATTAAGTAACCGTTAATGAAGTATAATATGCTTTATATTCGCTGATTTTTTTTACATTTTTATTTAGTAGTAACGATTGGATTTACATGATATATAGAATTTTACTTGTGCTGGTAATCCCTTGTGAGCTATGTCTTTGAAGATAACATATTAGACCGAGTGTCGGAGCAAGCACTTTACATAACTGTTACCATCATAGTACGTTGGAAATCTAGTAAGTGGTAATGAAAGTTTTCGATTTACAGTTTAGAATCTCAAATCTTATTAGAATGAATACATTGTCATGAGCAGCGTGATTGATGGTTTCAGATTGCTGACAATGGATGAATATATTTCGTACATGAAAACAGAAAATGATAAAATTCTCAATGCTCGGGTTGTACCTGTGAGCGCTTCTTCAGCTCCATCTTCATCGTCTTCCCAACCATCACCCTCAGTATCATCGACAGCAATTGCAACTACTTCAGAAACAGCTGTAGTGCCATTTATTCCAGCCCCTGAAATTACAGTGGAGGATGTAACGAGTTTCGTGCAACAGGTACTTTTCCTTTTTTATGTATATAAACTCTCATCTAGTGAGGAAAGTACTGCTCAGAATCGTGATGTTGAAGTATTCATTTTCAGTACGTTGATGAGACACGAACAAATTGGGCAGAATTGAATGAAATAAATGAACTGTGGAAATTGTGTGATGAAGTAAGCCAAATCCATAGAGGGATTCCCGATTCTTTATTGAAAATTGCCTTGTTAAATGTTTTGGAGCGACATCAGCGAACTCTTCCAACTCACTGGATGAGGCAACATGTTGACAACCTCATCAGGTCATAAAAATGTTATATTTGTATCCCTTATAATCTTTGGAAGTTCTATAACCCTCAACTTAGGAGTAGAGTTGGAAATTTCATTGTATTTCGTTGTATGGGAATTTCATTGATGGAAATTTCATTCCATCGCATATTCAGTATTATTCATTACTGTTGGATTTTCCTCTTTTTACGGTTCTCTTAGCGTATCGGTTATTCACTGGAAGATGTTTTCGACATTAAATTGTGAACATAGTTAGTATTTAACTAATTATGCATTTTTCGAACACTACTCATAAAAACACATTTAAACTGTTTATTTAGGATATGGAAAAAAGAAGTGCAGAATATGAAAGGTGTTCAGCGCTCCACTAGTTACACAATGTGTGCTGCGCCATACATTCCTTACGATGTTCCTGAACGAAAAAATCCTGACATAAGTACCGCAAGGAAACGCGCTTTAGCAACAATAATGGGTGTCGGGGAAGTACTAGCCAAAGTCCGGACTATGCTAGCAACGGAGGAAGGAGAATTAGATGTTGACGAAGATGAACACGGTACTTTTCTCATCCTATAACTTGTTTATCTGAACTGGTTTAATGTTTTTTATTAGTTGCTTCTTTTTAAATTCCCATCTATCATTTGAATAAATTTGTGAGTTTCATTGAAATAGCATTTTTAAATGAAGAAGGAGTGTTGTCTTTTTTTAAGCTTACATTTTGGTTATGAATTTCAGGAAATTACACAATTGATGGACAGCCGCTGTCGTTTGAATCTTGGGCTACTATTAACAAACCGGTGAAACCAACTCCAATTTACGAACGGCCCCAATTATTTATCGATCCCAAGATGCGAAAGTTGAGGTTATTTTATTAGAGAATATATTTCGAGCGAAAATTTGACAATAACATCACGCTTTGTGAATGTCATTCAGTCCGTTACTATAGTCTTCTATTCCTGTCTTTATTTTTGGAACGTAAATTTTGCAGAAATTATGAACTCTGTGGGTCATACGTTCATATTTGTTGTTCGGATTTTCTTGTTTATTTATCAAACCATAATTTTAGAAACCAATGGAAAAAAGACACTTGGCAAAAGAAATTGGAAGAGGAAAAGATTAAGAAAACGCAGGAAGTGGATCCAGAAATTGAAAGTGAAAAGGAAAAGGAGTTGGTTCCAGATGGTGAAGTTGTTAGGGCAGAAACAGAAACTCCTGTAATAAGAAGAGAGGTTTGTTTATCTGGTTTTATTGTCTTGGTAAATGCATTCGTTATCATTGCCAATACTTTGTTCTGAGAAAACGGACTAGATATTCTCAATGAACATAAAAACCTACAAACAAGAATTGCTGACTGTTTGTTTAAGCTGGAAGAAGGAGAGATGTCATCGGAAAGTTCGTCATCATCTTCGGCTTCAACATCGTCAGATGAGGATATCGATGATGGAGCAACATCCAGACATCGGCGGCGAAAACGTCGAAGACACGAGAAGTAAATTCTCATATTTTTTGGGCATACGTATAATTCATTTTTTCTTCGTGTATTCAATTCTAGTATCGATTTTGAATTAAAATATATATAGTACTTTGATTCTTGAAAAAATCCTATTCACTTCTGTTTTACTTAAAAAAACTTTCGTCGTTTAATTGTTGCAGAAGCCCATATTTCGTTATCATTAGCTCATTGTTTTAAGGTTATAGTTTTTATTATTAATGCGGTATCAATATTTTAGTTCTTTATAGTTATCGATTTCATTTTTTTACAGGAGCAATCAATTAAATCCCGTCCAAGCTGCAATGGGTTCTGTTAACCCGCAGTTCACAACATTGTTTGCACAACTCTATGAACATCGACATACGCTGTGTCGATTGCTCTTATCTTCACACAAGAATGCATTCGCATCTATATTAGGGCAGGTAAAGATATTATCATTCGTATATTTCTTGAAATTTTTCTTTTAATAAAATTAAACTTCAGAGGAAGATAGCGTTTTTTTTCATAGAATATGTAATTTCAGATACTTTCTTCACCGCAAGGTATGACCTCAGCTCAACAAAACCAGATGAATTTATTTATCCAGAATTTCTCAACACAGAATTTACCGAAATAACCTTATTTTTATATTTTTTTATGTTGATATATTAGGAATATCCTATTGTATATATCTTTTGAAACTATCCCACTCTCCCGTTATTAACTATCGGGACAAGGTTATCTGCATAGATGATACAGATAAGATACTTTTTCAACCTATATTATTCAATTGCTTATGAAGCATATAACAGAGACAATACACAAAAGTTGTGAGTAGTAACTTCAGATGCCAAAAAAGATGCACTTCGTTTTTTGTTCCAAAATTCAAAGGGAAACGAATAACTGCACTTTGCTGCCCATTATGGAATAACTATAACAGGCTTATCTGGCCATTCCCATATTTGCCCTAGCGCTTTTGCAAAGATCGATCAGCTGTATTGTCTTTGTAATCAGTCCGGCTTATCTCTCCCAACAATTATACAGCAGCCATAGTTAGTGGATTAGGTAGTATCGGTCTAACCAATGTATGTTATAGTCGTGGCATAAAATACAGTGCATGTCTGTGGCGGCACAAGTTTTTACGATAACAGTTTATTGTGTTTATTGGTTTTATTGTTTTAAATTTTATATTTTTCTACACTCAAATTGCTTAACATTTTATACTTTTCTATACTTATATTGTTTCGTACTACATAAACTACCAATTTTTTAAATATGATTCATCTTAATAACTGTTTATACATAGATACGTTATGTATAGGTGTTCCAAATAAGTTTTAATTTGATGATGAATATCTCTGTAATCGAATCATATTTGCCACCGTCTTGTTGTATAAATTTGAACTTTATAGTGAACTTTCAATTTGGCCATGTTTATAATTTTGTCCCAGTGTTTTACTATACTTGTAAACTTCATTTCGTAAAATTCATCAAAATGAGCTTACGAAACTTTAATGCTTTGTTTCTTTCTGAACCTTTGGATTTATCCGACTTTTTGTAAAACTTTAGATATGAATTTTTTCAACCTTCCTTTCTGTCGAAAAATATTTTCTTTTTATTCTCATTTATATGATGCAGGATTTTTTAAAAATATTACTTGTTTGATGTTTTTTGTGCAAAATGACCGGCGAATGTTGCAACGTTTCATATTTAAATAAATGTTTATTAAGCAATTATTATTTATCTAGATGCTCACCGGAGTGCTGTTTTTGTCATGAATGCATGCTGCATTATCATATGAAAATAAGGTGTGGAAGAAGGAATATGTTCGGCAGAGGTATCTCCGAGCTGGCATTCATGTCAACATTCATTTAGGTAATACCAAGAGGTAAAGGATGAGGGCTCTGTTGCATAAATCGCCTTTTTAAAATTGTTAGGGCAAATTATGCTATCGCAAATTTGTCGGTGATGAGCGAAAAACCGTACATTCAAACCTCGTTGTTGACATATACTTAAGCATGCATTGTTGAAGGGAATTCTAGATTTCGTTCATTCCGACCTGGAGTCTCGCTTTTCCATTCCGTGGGGATGGAATGCAGCGACTCGCCTGCTGATAGTTCTTCCTTTTCGGATGATGAAGCAGATTACGATTATGGTTAGTTCATTCTGTTTAGTTATGTTCCTGTATGCATTAATGTTTTCTAAATTTCACTGGAAAGACCACATTTAGATGACTTTTACTGTAATGGAGAAAACTGTGCTATGGAGATGTTCGAAAGAGAAGATCCGGAATACATTGAATATACATGCCTGAAAGTTCCGGAGGTATGCATTATAAAGCTTTTGATAAATGTTATCCACATCAAATAACATTTTAGGTGGAATTTATAGAAAGCGGTGTTCGGAAGTACTCTAATTTCACAAAATTCAGGTCGAACGACTCTTAGAAGAAACTATGGATCATGTCGTTTCAACCTTGAATGTATCGTCTTCACTAGCCAAACTCCTTCTCTATTTTTATAAATGGGACGACTCCTCTTTAATCAAATTGTATAGCGTTGATCCTTGTAAAGTTCTCGTCGGTAAGTTTAATCAGTTAGTTTTAACTGTTGTTCCTGTAGAAGTTGGATTAATTAATCACGTATAGTAAATTTCTCTCATTATTTGAATTTCTGGTGTTGAGTCATGGGATCCTTAACGGTTTCTTAAACAATATAGTTAAATGGCTGAGTTTTTTGATCTTTACCTGAAGGCACATGCAAATTATGCATTATGGTCGATTGACTCTGGCAGTTACTGTTACTATATGCATGTGTTTTTTGCCTATGCGTATCAGTTTACTGTTATGTTAGTTACATGTTCGTGCTCAGTCTACTGCTTAAATTTCAGATTGCTTTGTATGCGCTGGTTCTTCAAAGCAACAATCAGGCACAATAGGCTGTGTGGTTTGTACAAGGTTACAAGGAGAATGTACCAAAATGTATGCACTGGACTGTGGACATAGTTTTTGTTCAGCTTGCTGGTTGAAGTATATCGAAACACAGCTTTGCAATGGCTTATCAATCACGTTAGTTTTTATCTCATCAGTTAGGTTCTTAATTGATAATCTTTAATTCACTCTGAAATTTAAACTAGTTTTCGAGGTGTATCGATGTATACGGGTAATTGTTGTTTCCACAGCTAATTAAAGCTGAATTAATCAAATTTCAGTCTAAATTAAAGCACATATGATTTAATGAATTTAAGTGAATTGTGCTAAGAGTTTAGCTTTTTTTGCAAAAATATTCGTTTTTTTCTCTTATCTTTTACTTATATGCAAGCCTTAAAAAGTTCTATTTATTAAAGATGAGTTAAAAATGGATTTTAAGGAAAAGAGAATGATCAAAATTGTTTGCAGGATCGGCTGCATGGCAAGTGGGTGTACATTACTATGTTTAGAAGACTTTGTACTAAGGATATTGAACGAATGTACAGAAATAAGAGATAAGTATGAAAGGTTGGTATTCAAAGACTGTGTTGAATCACATTCACAATTGCGATTTTGTCCGGGTGTTGATTGTCATATCGTTATCAAGGCACAGTGTC
This sequence comes from Cercopithifilaria johnstoni, assembly GCA_916381525.1. NCBI lineage: Eukaryota > Metazoa > Nematoda > Chromadorea > Rhabditida > Onchocercidae > Cercopithifilaria > Cercopithifilaria johnstoni. The sequence continues at coordinate 62,693 of CAKAEH010001029.1, forward strand.
AAAAGGCGAAGAAAGTTACTTGCACCAGTTGCCGAATTTCTTTTTGGTATGTTCCAAACTTGCTTTCACAAAATTTCACTCACATTCCATCATGTATGAGTGTGAACAACGGTTGGACAGGACATATGCATGGAGATCATTTCCTTGTAGGCAACCTGAAGTGAGCTTAGTGAAAGCTGAACAGTTAGAATTAGAGTCAAATTAGAGTCCTAATTAACGGATACATGGATGAAAACATTATAGTGACCAGCATCGTTATCAACTTTTTATAGTTTTTTTCTCCGCCTTGCTTTGGATACAGTTTTGCCATCGCCAAATAATGTTCTGCATTGAAGGGCTGGGACAGTTTTGGTAGTGTTTCGAATTTATGTTGTTAGTTTTTGTTTTTGTTACCAAAATTACGTAAATGATTTCTATGTCCAATTTTTGTTTATAGTTTTCAATGTGGTTGTGATTACCATGCGCCGACTTCATGCGAGACAATACGCAAATGGTTGACTAAATGTGCTGATGACAGCGAAACTGCCAATTATATAAGGTTAAAATCTTATACAGTTCTCTTACATAGTAATCATACAGTAAGATGGTTTTAATCACTTTTCTGAGATTGTCTTGTTTCTGTTACCAAGAATACTTTTGTCTGTAGTATCCAATTAGGAGTATAAAACGATATTAACCTTTTGTATTCTGCTTAATTTGGTTAATTGTTTATGTTCGAGTAATTTAGTGCACATACGAAAGATTGTCCCAATTGTCACTCATGTATCGAAAAAAACGGTGGTTGCAATCATATGCAGTGCGCCAAGTGCAAGCATCATTTTTGTTGGATGTGCTTTGGAGGTCATTCATTTTTTCTTTTTTTTGAAATTTTTATTAATTGAAGTCTATTTAACTACTGTTTAATGAAAAACGGCGTAGTCTCATTATGCAAAACCTAAGCTTCATTTCATATCTCAATGTTATTCTTTTGTCTGCAACGACAAGAGCAATCAGCTGAGGAGGTTATCCTAAAAAAGTGTGTTCTCTATAAATCAGTAGCTCAGGTCATTACCTCAAGGCAGATTTTGAATTTCAAATAAAATGCCACCGAGTATTGCGTACTTTCTGATTCATATTCATTTCCATTTCTTCACTAGGCAGTGACAGAGTTTGGTTTCTAAATTCGACTTTTTATAGACTGGAAGAACCATGGAAGCGAGTATTATGAGTGCAGTCGCTATAAAGAGAACCCATCTATAGCTCAAGAAGCAAATCATGTCAAAGCCCGTCGTGCGCTTGAAAAATACTTGCATTATTATGGTGCGCTTTTGTTTTTAGCATTTTATCAAGATCTGCAGAATATACTAATTTTCAATGATCTTTGTTCAAATAGAATCAGTGAGGTAAAAATGCATGACATAGTGTTTTAAAAATGATATTTGTAAAGTTTGTTTTGCAGAGCGTTATGAGAATCACCACAAATCGCTTAAGTTGGAAGAGGATTTGCGGAATTGTATAATGAAAAAAATCGATGAGAAAGTGAATGGGCATGAAGGGACATGGATTGATTGGCAGTATTTGCATAGAGCAGCCACATTGCTTACAAAATGTCGTTACACGTTGCAGTACACTTATCCATATGCATATTATATGGAAAATGGACCAAGAAAACAGCTGGTATGATATTTTGGGATTCTAAAGGATAAATTTACTGAAATTCTTAACGAATTTATGTCGAGTAGTTGAGACGACGCATATAGTAGTTTTATTGATATAAATTAAAAGGATCCGTGTTTAAAATGCCTGGTTATTCAATTCAGCATGACTTCTCGCTGGAAAGATTTCGTGAGCCATGATATAAGAGAGAGAGATTTTGAAACTGGAATGTTCTTGGTTCTTAATTATTTACTTGTTCAGTTTGAATATCAGCAAGCTCAGCTGGAAAAGGAGATTGAAGAATTATCCTGGAAAGTTGAGAGGGCAGAAAGTACGGAGCGAGGTGATCTGGAAACACAAATGCATGTGGCAGAATGTAAACGACGTACACTTCTGCAGGATTTCTTCGATTGATAATTCTACAGAACAACTTAATTTCCTTCATCTGCTTATATCTAGTAAGAAATTTTCTCACTACGCTGTTTTTGTGGGGTTGTATGTAGTTTGTGGCTCTGCTTGACAATCTTTGTTACTACTGACAACCATTACTGTTTTTTGCTCACAATTTTGTTTCGTATTGATCATTTTCCAATCACTTCCTTCTGTTTATGTGTCCATTTTACAAATTTATTGTGATTCGAGAACTCTTTTTCCAAAAGGTTTCTTTAATATCGCCAATTTACTTATTTGTTGTTCGTGAACCAATCAATATTTTGAAACTGCATTTCTATTACCTACATTCTGAAGAATATGCAAATTAATTTGCTCGGATTTATATTTCTATTGGTTTATATTCCTGTCAATTATTTGTTCTTTCAAAAATGTTCATGTCTCGAATTATGCCTTTTAATTCGTAATAACTAGTTGCTTTTTGTATTATGCTTGCTGATACTATTTTAACACTAAAATAGAGGTTTATGCGCTCCTTTGACCTTGCAGCATGCAGCGAATACCATCATCAAATTTATATTCAGTAGGGATTTCCGGCAGAGGAGCTTTGTTTTCATTTTGGATATTTAGATTTACATCATCGAAAGTTTAGGGATCAGTTCAAAATCTCATTTTTAATTCCGCGAATTCCATATCTCATTTCCGTAACATGCGCAATTAACTTTTTAGATAATGGAGTGGCCCAGAAGTAAATTGATTCCCCTTGAAAATCAAAATAAAATTTTGGCTTTTTTTCGGATTACGTGGTAAAGAAACAAATTAGTAATTGTTAAGCAATCATTTTGTGAAACCGAACTCAGAATTTTTGGGTATGCCGTTTTATATACATATTGTATCCTCAGTTAACGTTTGCCTTCTAGGAAGTATTTCGTTTGTTTTGTGTTTTTTGCATTGTCTTTAAAACCCTTTTTGCTTATTACTGGCGTTTGGTTTGTAAATATCCTAACACTATATTATAAATCATTTTTTCATAACATGCTACGAGTTTTTCTTTATGATTAGCAACGGGTTGTGTTGGACATGAATGAGGTCTCAGTCAAACAGTAAACTATGTACTGGACGATCAAAAGCTATCAGGGTTTTCTTTGTCGGCAATCTGTGGGTAAGACATCATTAAGATACCGAAATTCGTAGATTTAGTTGTATGAAGGGTATTGAATTAGCGCGGGCGGTGGTGGTGGCAGTGTGATTTTGATGTAGATAATGGACTTTACATTTCACTTCTATTAACAGCAACCTTGATGTATTTTAAAACATAAAATATTTGAACAGGTGCATATGGATACTAAAGAAAACCAATCGAAATTTGGCTTACTGGTTGATTGCCGTCATCTCATCTTTCTGACGTCACATTTTTAATGGTGCGATCAGTTTCAATTCAAATTGATAATACTTTTGCCTCTTCCATAGTTTCATCCTTGATATATAGACTGACTATAACAGCCAACAATAAGGATGAAGGTAATTCAGGTTTATACTTTCGTCGGTGGCGTACGCCGAATAGATCGATGAGAAGGAGAAATTATGTGGCATTTTGAGCAAATAAGGAAATGAAACCGACGGTTCAAAATTGCCGTTTTAAATGAATTTTCTCTTATTTTAGGATGCAGTAGGTGTGTATTTGATGTTAGGTTGAAAGTGCAATATATCCGCTGTTGTTTTGAGTTCCTGGAAGACATTCAGGAGACAACTCTAGTTGTTGTCGTCCTGAACGCAGAGAATTGTTAGAAATTAAAAGGCTACCTGCAGTTCATCATTCACTGTTCAAAAATAACGATTACGAAACTTCAGAAATTTATTCGTAATTTGGATTTCAAAATTAGATGACATTGAGTGAAAGCATCGCTAGCCAGAGAAATTGACGAAAAAAAGATATGAAACAAGGTAGGCAAATGATGTTACTTTGTGAGAAAAACTATCATTTCAGATTAAAATCAAATCTTATTTCAATAAGTTGGTGAGTTTTTTTGCAACTTAAATTGAACGATTTTAGCAAACAAATTCAAAAATCAAACCGACCTTAATTCCAGTATATTTTGAAAGATATATTGCCGTTTATCGATTTTTTTAATGAAAAGCAAAAGAAAAGTCAGTGAAATTTAAAACTGATGTAAATCGTTGATAAAAATAATATCTGATAAAGAAAGATTAAAGCGATCAGACAACTCTACAACACTATATATATCCATTCATTGTCCTCACGTAATCATTTCAACTGAAAACTTTACTCATCTCATCTAATCGTTGGAGGTATAAAAATCATTAGATATTACTTTTCACCTGTGATTACCTTCTGATTTTCCATTCAAAATATGCCTGTAAGACATGAAGTTTTTTTTTTTTTTCATTCAAAATATGCCTATGGTCCTGAAATTTTTAAAATTCTGGAATAATTAGTTACATAAAACAAATATACATTTGAGCCATCGAAGTAATGTAAATTGTACAGAGAAGTACAGTAATCTATCAACAAAATTGACAGAAAAAGTAAGGATCGATGTATCTCCAAAGAAATAAACTGTGAAATAGACTTTTCTCGTAATGTTGGTAAAATATCTTCGAATTTTTTTACTGTTGTAGTATACTTTTATACAGTGAATGTGAATTTCCTGTATGTGATAATCGATCAGAATTTCGATTTTTTGAATATAATCAATTGTCACCTGAATGACAGGATATTGTGAATGTCCAAATATATCGTGGTAAGCGGATGTGGAGTAGATTGGCTGAAGCAAAGAAATAATAAAAGGATAAATCCCGTGATGATTATATGTTTGAGGGTTAAAGTTGTTGTGTACACCGCACGCTTACTTCTTCCCATATGTAAATGTTTGGATGGTTGAGAGAATAGGGTGAAAAGGTGTATAGAATGAAGATCAGGGAGGGAAGAAGGAAGGTGTACAAAGTGAACTTTCAAAATTGGTACAGCCCAAGGACATATTGTATGATGGTAATGCGGGGCGGGGGATGAAGGCAATAGGATGACGGCGGGAAGAGAGGAAGCGGAACAATAGAAGAATGGTTGTTACCCATTAGGGTAACTCCCTCATAACATTTGTACCTCGTTATTGAGGTGTATGCGAGTGTGTGTTTATGCCTACCAAATTGTGACTATACCTATGGGTAGGTCCCCGAAGTTTGAATTGGCAGTAAGTGAGGAGAGTCGGTAATTGTTTGTTTCTCCATATATTGGATAGGAAAGAATGAGATTGAATGAACAGGTTGGATTGGGTTAGGTATAAATAGTGAGGGTAAAAGTAAGTATTGGATGAGGAATGAATAAATAGTTTTAACTGAGAGAGAAACTTAACTTCACGGTATAAAGGAGAGAAGTGGAGTACAGTGACATAGCTGAAAGGGATGAGAGGTCGAAATAGACGAACGGAAAAAGGGAGGAAGAGGAGGAATGATTATGGTGTCAGTTGAGTGTCTCGAAGATTTTTCGTTAATTTCAAAAGCGTAAAAGGGATGGCTAGGCGGATTGGGTGAGGGCGGAGGTTGCGAGGAGGATGGAAAAGCAGTCTATGTGTATACGTATATAAATATATATACACATATATATATAAATATATGCATCATGCCTCCGAGTCAATGATGCCTGATTGGTGGCGAGACAGGACGCTCGGTCGAGGTTGATCGGTCGGGTAAATAGATTGGTTGTTCAGTCACTCACAATAGTTATAGTTGCTATTGTCCTTCTGTCAGTCACTATCCTTGTTGCTGTCCTGACGGGGTAAATGAGATGCTGTTGCTGTGATACCTACATTAATGCTGATGGTGTGTTGTCCCCCTTATAGCAGTAACAAGGGAGAAAGTGAAGATGGAGGAGGAGGAGGAGGAGGAGGAGGGGGAGGAGGAGGACAGAACTATTGTAGCAGTATCTATTAAGAGGTGTTTCATCAACTGATCCAGTCATTTTATGCCTCACGAATCCTTTATCCGTCAGTACATGTGCGCGACCTTTCACTTATTCCAAACATCATCCAACTATTAAACATTGCGGGAAAAAGTAAATTGGGAATGTCTGTTTAGTAAGGTATCTGTTCAAAAAATGACATGCATATTTGGTCCATCATTTGATATCCGACTTTGTTTAATATTTGCCACAAATCTGTATGTCGTTCGAATAAGTTCCAGAAGGAGGCTATCGGTCTTGTCAATTCATGTGTCATATTTTTTTTTGCGCTGGTCTTCACATTTTTCTGTCGCTTTCTTATCTGCTAATCCGTCAATTTCTGCAAGATATTTGGATTTATGACGGTGAATGTTATACAGTCGTGGAAAGAAACCTGATATATCTCATCCGGTATCGATCCGTATATGGAATGGATGGACAAAGCGTGAACCGCTGCTGGCACATACTCAATGGCACTAGATGAATTCACGGTTCCTCTCTTATCCGTGCATTCGCCAGTTCCATAGAGCTGTGCAAGTGCTTGCTGTCTTCAATTAATTAATCCTTCAGCTGTATGCCATACACTCTAAAAATTATCGAATATGTCTTTTCCATTTACGGAATTGATAATTATCCTGTTAGCTGGTAGCATCCTCGACATTCACTATACTATGCGCCATATAAAGTTATTTTAAATTTACAGTATCTTTTACTTTTTTTTATTTTTTTCAAATTTTCAACTTCAATTTCACCCCAATTATTATTCTCTTCATAATCTTTCACATACATTTAATCGAATGACTTTATCGTTGGTTTCATTTGTTCTCCCGCAAAAATAGTATTGTTTTTGGTGGCTAACAGAGCGAAAAATAATTTGTTTCTGCAAAGTGCGATGACATCGACTTCTTTTTCCAATCTTTCATGACTGTTTGGTCACTGCATTCATAATAATAATTTACAAAAAAATATTTCATTGGTCATTTTTTTTGATATCTGGATAATTCGGATTCCTAATTTTCACCCAAAATCTTCCTGAATGACACATCTGAGTACGGATAATTTGTAGTGGCAGATCGGTAACAATAAATAAAAGGAAATCCTTCGCCATTTTGAAGAAAAATATTATGATATCCGTTCCGCTGTTTCTGAATTGAAATGTAACTCTTCACTTCGTAAAGGAACTCGTAGTCTCTCTTGAACCTCAATCCATAATTGTGAATTACAAGCTTACGGATGGATGTGTTGAGTCCATAGTTCAAATACTGTCAAATTCTCTTCCCTCCAAAAAAAATGGTTAATGACCAACTATTAAGTTGACCCATCGTCTGCAGTTTGATTTATGGCTTCAATTTTACTCTGCAAGAGCTATCGTGCTAAGTGTGTTTGCTAGAAATTTTAATAAGTGATCATCAATCCGTGCATTAATTGGCAATACGCTGAACTCACTTAACTTACGAATCGTTATTTAATCATTGGACTACTGATTGTTTTAGTTATATAAAAAAAAAAGGGAAAAGAAAAAGTATGAAGAATAAACTTGTGGTGTTTCGGGAAACCAGACTTCATTATTTTTTCAATCAGTAACTGATTGGATTGGTCATTTGGATCTATCTGACTATTTATCTGACCACTTTAATCAATTCCTGAGTTTTCTTTGGTTGAAATTAATTTAGAAACAACGAAAAAGATTATTAATTTTTAGAATGAACTTATCAAGAAGGAATTAATTTCTCAAAAAACATTTTAACGAATGAGATTTAACCATGGGAAAAGTTTGCATAAGAGGAAAACAAGTATTCAAAATGTTATGCTAAAATTATTCCGAATTCATATCGTTTTTCGAAATATTTCCGTGCATCATTTGCTCAGATCTGGTCCTAAATGCAGAAAAGAAATAAACATTTGATATTTTAATGGGATTTATTAACATTAAAATTGTTAAAATTTTCCCTACTATTGCAGATGTTCCTGAATTTAATTCATTATGAAACAGCATTCTCTATCTCTTAACTATCATCACCCATTTTATATAAGTACCACTTTAATGAAGCATATTATTTAAGTTAAAACAACAGGATTCATTCTTCTGTTATCATTCAGGCATATATCAAGATGTTTAATTTTAGATGTAAAAAAATAATTGAGCTGATTCGATGAAAGATGAACTTGACAGTCTTATCTACTTTGTATTATCTACTGTTGCTGATAGATAACCTTCATTCATCTTCATCTTGAAGATGCATCCATATTTAATTTAAATTAATTAGATTTCTTCATTTGAAATCACATTTGTCTATAATTATTTTTGAATATTGTTATTACTTAGACTAAAATTAAGTTTATCGAATTCAGTTCTTTGAACGAAATTCCATTCCGTCACTTACCGTAATTTCCTTCATCCATCTTCCGTTTTCGTTCACTTATCTTATTCCTATATTAATAATTTTGTAACAAGCCAAATTTTATTGTTATTCTCAAGTCTTTGCAGCAATAATCATAAAAATAAAACATACAAACAATCAGCGAGTGAAAATGCAGATAATCTGATGAAGAACCAGTATCCCAGATTTTTGCAGTAAGAATCATCTAAAAGTTTGGTAATGGTTTTCAAGTATTTGTTTGTAAACAGTGCTGTACCGTGCAATTGTTATATTTGTTATTATCTTCAGTTCAAATTTTTTGTTTTAAGACTCAAAACACTCTGTTTCTTGCACGTAATTACTTCGTAATAAAATTTTCAAATTTCTTAAGTCACGTGTTCAACATCACTTTATCATTGATTATCAACTATTTTTTGTACGACATATTTTGCAACAGTCAAACCAATGAGCAATACTTGTCGAAAATTGTCATTAAAATAAATATTTGAAGTAGCAAATTAAAATACAAACTTGAAATAATCGTTCACGAAATTTAGTAAAGTAAGTAATGCATTCTTTCATCAACATTTTCCTAACGTTTATTTCAGCATTTAAAACGTGCATTTCATTTATTTCCAACATTTTCCAACTTTTTTAAAAATCTAAGTCTTAATTTAAATTTTTGAATCTATTAAAGTTGGATAGTTCTTATATATTATGTTTTAATTCATAATTCCATACACTGTGATACATATTTTCAGAATGAATAGTGATAATTTCTATCTATCATAAATTCTTCCTTCAAAATGAATGAGATAATAAGCAAATAATATGAAAAATTGAATGAAATTTGAATGAATTAAAGCAATTTATTTCCTCTGTTTATTTTTAGTTTTACCTAAAATTTTAAAGTGTTAAGCTGCGAAATAATTTTCTGAATTTTTATCATTTAACTGGACTTCATTCAACCTTCTATATGGTAAGATTATGGTAGTATTATGGTAGTTAAGTATTCACTGAAATTGCAAGCGATCAAACAATTGTACAGCACTATTACTTAATACCAGCAAAAAAATCTGTTCTATAAACATATTTTTATACCTTAAATGATTACTCATTCAATCTTTTTTCCCATTTTTTTTCCTTTTTCCCTCAAATCGAAATCTTAAAAATCTCCCATAATATTTCGAGAGAATTCAAAAATTTCAAATATGAAAGTAGTTGAACTGGGTAATTTCAGGATATGTATTGTTTTTTCGTGATCACATTGAAAAGACAGCTGTTGTACTGTTTTTCTCTCAAAACAGTCTGTCAACTTTTTGTTAGATTTTTAAATTCCACATGATAACAATTGAAATTATTTTCGCTAACGTGAATTATTTACATCTAAAAAATGGTCTTATCTAGTTCATATATCGCATATTTCTACTTTGATGTATATTTTAAACTTCATTTACTTTCATTTAAATATAACTTTTTAAATGCAACACTTCATCATTATTGTATCTTTATTATAGCTATTCTCTACCTTCTATAATGATCGAGATAAATCATTAGTAACTGAATATACATCTGATTATTATCCATATAAGGTTGATAATAATCCGCATGGCATCAATCAGAATTTGCCTAATTTGCATTATCGATTAATTCATTGTGAATTTAAATAATAATTTTCAATGAGTATTGTCAATCGATGCCGAAAAAAGGACGTATTTTTTTCTTATAAAATTTTCAAATTTATTACATTTTGCAAATAACCTTTTATTTTCCGTTAATTTTTCTTCTTTTTTCGCATTTATTATTTGTTTGAAATAAATTGTTCATTCGATAATTCTTAGCATACAGAAATAAATTATTCATCCGATAGTTCTTAGCCATGCTGTACGAAAAAAAACGATCATTGGTCGGATAGAGAGGCAAGCAAAGGTACAATAATTCATTGTCACCAATAGTGATTTCAAGTTAATTTTCCTAACAAATGATACTGTAGGATAGAAAGGAAAAAAATATCATGACTATTGTAATTTCAGTAGTTACTTCATTATATTATGCATAAATTATGCTATAAGAATAAATGATAAGATGTCATATTTTCCTGATTAAAAATTCAGGAAGCGTAGTAAACACTCCTGATGTCCTTTTTTTTTCAACATTTCCAAATTTACCCTTATCTGCTCTTACTCATTTTTTTCATCCTTTCATCCATCCATTATGATTGAGAGTGACAAGGAACTACTTGACGGTATGCTATTTCATGGAAATTGATCGAAATAGCACGATTGAACATTCAATAATACTTCCTTTCATTGTGTCGGATTACCGGTTGTGACACAGAAATTGCCACTCATATAAAAGAGGGAACTATTGAAGAATCATACAGTAATATGTTGTAAGATAGATCAGGGAATAAAATTCACTCCATTGTGCTGAAGGGTTAGGTCAACACTAACAAAAAGGGACTTTTCCACAAATGGACAATCATCTGAAGAGCAGCAAACATAACAATCATCAGAAGTAAACTGATGATGATGACCTTCAATTGTAATTTCGAGGAAGCATAGGGACAATTAATGGATGAATAGAGGAGAGAAGATGTAATTGTATCCCTGGTAAATAACTTGCTAGTCATATATGTTTGCGATGAATCTTATGATTCGATTCAGGTGGATCAAAAAAAAGATTCCAACACAGTATGTTTTTAAAATTCAGATGGATCAAATAAGATTCTGAAAATGTTTTGAGCATTAAACTTGCATATGGAGAGGGAGAAGGAGTAAGAGAAAGAAAGGGTGTGCGAATAATGACTCCTATAACAGTTATTCGTACAGAGAAAAAAAGGGAAGAAATAAAACATTGAGAATGGACGAAATTGAAGAAGGGATTGAAATTGTCACGATGACTCAATCAGTGTGTTACACAATGTAATGTTAATTAAAAATGCTTTGAGTTCAGTTCCAGATCTTCACAGTTTTGTGTTCTTTTATGGTGTGGTGTGTATTGCTAGAGAGAGAAGGTCAATTAAGGTTATAGATTATAAGGGGTCATAAGATGTCATTGAGTATGAGATGCACATCTGTTCAAGTATCGGTTGTCATGATGACAAACTAAAAAATAAACTAATTTTCGATTGTTTCGCTAGTAGTCCTTGTCATATCACGAATGATTATCATATCACTGATCAAGCATGTCAAACAAATTCCTCACTTATGTATTACTCTTAATGCTAAAAGCTACTTTGTGTATTATAGAAATCTTTGATCTCATGTTGATAGTTTTCGCTCTCCGCTGTCATAAATTTTAGTATTTTTAATATTTCCTGCTCAGATGACTGAGTATGATTAAACGCATTTGGGATTGTTAGTATTGCCATTTATGCTGTTATTGAAAAGTCCCCTAATAGATAAAGAAATATGCAGAAAGCTTACATGTATCGCACCTTTTTTTGGTTTCTTCCTCTGTGATAGAAACTGTTGATGAAATTAACCTTTACAGTGTCATGTTGAGCAAAATGACTCCACATTTACGTGTAACTTTCACGGACTTCTCTTTCTAGAAGAAAGAGAAATATTCAATCCATTCTCCTCTCCTGAATGCAAAACTTAGACACTTCAAGCTACACCATCCTTCGAAAAGTGGCAGCCATGGCAGTTTGGATCAATTGAAGGTATTTTAAGTTAATATTTTTTTCACTTTCTGTTTATCAATTAATAGGGAGGACGACTTTTCGAAGGCTACTTTAAAGTTAACTTATGAGCCGTTAGTGAGAAAAACTGGACTATTGCACTGTTCTGGTCGTCCCTTATTTTCAAGTTTAATGTTATGACATTTCTATTTTGGGAATGATATCATTCTTCCTATTTTTTGTTCGTTCTTTTTTTTCATGTGTGCAATAAAATGTTAACAAAAAATAAATCTTGACAGCTATTTAATCAATGATTTTTATTGTAGCGTAACGATATTGACAAATGATTACGAACGATGGTCTATACAGTGATAGTCTATTTGTAAGCGGTTGCATGTGTTGAATGGTTGAAGTAATGACGAGTGAAGTGGATTGTCGTCGTGGTGCTCACGTTAATCCAGATATTTTCAAGCTTGAAAATAAGCCTAAGGTTTGCTATTTATCGTTTACATTAAGCTGGAGTTAAGGAAAGAATGGACTCCAATTTTTCCGACAGAGATTTTATAGATTTAGTTGGTACTTGATATTTGTTGAGAAAAAACTGTTCTCAAAAGGGAAGTTAAAAGCGACTTTTCGGGATTGAGAGCCTAAAGGAAATTACAGAGTATAAAAACACTCATGCCTGTATGTCAGCCATTTATTAACTGGGAAACAGTTCTCTGAGAATTGTTAGTTTATACTTTATTTCTTTATCAGCGAATGAACTTTAAGCCTTCTTTATTATTTTTCATATAGTGAAATGAGTATTTAGTATATCTAACGTCGATTTCATGATGGAAAACGTGCAGTGCAGTTTGCTGGATATTTAATGAGTAAGTATTTTCAGAATATATTATGTCATGAAATCGGTGCAGGTTCTCGTTGTTTAAAGTGTGATTGTCCGGGCCTCGATTTACACTATTGGAGGTAATTTTCCTAATGCTCGGCAAAAGTATTAATAACTTTTCTTTGCATATTCCTTTGCTGCATCGTGAAAATAATATGAAAACTGTTTTGCAGGAAAATGTGTAAAGTATGTTCCTGCAGGATGGACGATCACGATGTAATATTACCAAAAAACATGGATCATGGCCAAATAGTGATAGGTTCTCGTTTCATCACTCTTTTCACTGATTGCATTCGTTCGCTTTGTTTAAAATCCTGAGCGTTTTGTTGTCAAACATTAACTTCAATGTTTGAAAAAAAATGCATGTATGGTTAATTATGCTCATTAGCTGATTATAAACTTAATGTATTAAATATTACTAATTCTTTTGCAGGTCGTTTGTTTGATTTCATACCCGAGTTTGAGAGCAAGTTACGTTTACATCCCCCGTCACCTTCATTACCGAACTCAAAAAAAGCTTATCATGTTCCTAATACTAAATTGGAGGTTTGCACTTTTCATGTGAAGAAAATATATATATATCACTGAAAGTAATTATACTTTAATTTGTAATGATATCTGAAATTAGCTGCACAAAATGATTTTCATCATCTTGATCAACTTCCAGAAAATTCTGGAATCAATGTACAATGTGAGACTTGAAGATACTAAAGAGAAAAACAAAATGTCAGAATATACATGGGTTCCAACAACTGACAGAGCATTAGCTGAGAAATACTTCAGTGCTCTTCCAGAAAGCGAACGTCCTATCGCTGACACTGAGGGTGCCTTATATCGGCGTCACAAATTGCAGCATCAGGTTTGAAAATATTGGGATTTATAGTTTTTATCCGTCTTTTAGCTGCATTCTGTTTGTTTGTGGGCAGTCTTATCTTTACATCTTTTCCTTTAAACCTCATTAAAGTCATTTAGTTGAAATTCCATTTAGAAAGGAAAGGCGATTTTACTATCTGATCATTCATATCATTAATCCTGTTATACAAACACTCTACAAGCAAAATCGAATTTAAAATCAGATCCGCGCAACATATTCAAATCCATATCATTCTGACTTGAAAGTTTTGTTCATTTTTGTTTTCTTATTCGAATCTTTCTCTTCAGTTACCGCATCATGATTCTGACGCATCTGCTGCGAAGTCTCTAAAGACTGAATTGGATAGGAAGGAACACGCGAAGTATGTAAATACCGTAAAAGAAAAGGTTTGTTGCATTGCCGATTCTAATTCTAGTGTATCTAATGTAATGCTTTGAGTGTGCAGTCGAGCCATTGCGAAGTATAGCTCGCTACTAATCAGATACTGTTAGTAAACTTAATCTCTCCTTGTTTTCCTTTTTATTTTTTATTCAGATTAAAACGAACAATGATTGGCAAATAAAATGTTTTGAGAGATTTAGATTGTTGGTGTTGGTAGATTGATTGAATTCTCTGAAATGAATACATTAAATGACAGTTGGAAAACTGCAGAACCTGGATCGCATGGTGTTGGAAGCACTGGCTTGCAAGACAATTATGGGGTTAGTAAAAACTCTTGCTATCGTATTCATTTTGTGCTACAAAGTATTTAATCTCACTTATAAATGTTTCTTATTTAAAAAATACCTCCAACTTTCTTTGAAAATCCAGTAAAACCAACATACATATATTTTATTTACTATTAGTTATTTGCTAAAAATAGCTTTTTTCATATGAAAAAGCTTTTTTTCATTTTTTCATTTTCATATTTTTTCATTTTTCATATTGGGAGTTTTAGGAGTGTCAGTTTTGCCATAAGAATTTACAAGTTGGAGAGGTCGCTGTTGTGACAGATCACGGATCACCAAATGTTAGTCTTTTTTAATCCTTCTGCACAAATCAATTTTTTGAAGTACTTGTTGTATGATTCTACGAACAACCTAATTTTTAGGAAATGTGGCATGTCAACTGCTTCAAGTGCCATATTTGCAATCAGAGACTTGTGGACCTTCTCTATTTTTATAAGAACGGTGTTTATTATTGCGGCCGTCACTTCGGAGATTCTGTTTATCCAAGATGTTCCGGTTGTGATGAGGCTAGTTCTCTTGCATAGAAATTCTGTAAAAGTTTGTATAGACAAAATTTATCTTTTAAAGGTGTAATATAGGAGTGAATAATAAAAACTCTTGATTATTAGTATCGCAATCAGTAGAAGATTAAATGGAATCATTTGACGGCTAACATTGTTCATCTCTTAAAGGCTCGATAATATCCATGTTGATTGCAACTTATTCGAAAAGCATGCTTCCTTTGATGATTGAATATTTTTGATAATAGAAGTCCTCAATTTTCTGCATACTTTAGTTTCTCTGCGAAAGCTTTTTAGTTGCCAGGAATAGATGGGACTTTTTTAGCTTATTTTCTCGAAAGAGTATACTTTTGCCGAGGATAAAAGCTGGCACTTGGATCATTTTTGCTGTTTTGGATGCGATATGCAACTCGGTGGCCATCGTTATATGATGAAAGATGAGCAACCTTACTGCTTCAATTGCTATATGGAAAGACATGCTAAGGTGGGCTTCGAAATGTTATTTTATATATCACATCTTCATTAAGAGCCGTTAACATTTTAGCATATTAGAAAAAATTTTGTTGACATCTAGCGGTGGAAAAGCAACTCGTTCAATTAAATCGAAAATTTATTTTGTTATGTTGGTAACTTGTAAATTTACATTGCAGACTTGTCGATTTTGCCTTATCAAAATAGCGCCTGATCAACAGCGGATTTCATTGAAAGACCTACACTGGCATGCTGGAGACGATTGTTTCCGGTTAGTTGTCATTTTTTTTCCCGAATTGACTTTAAGAAAAGATATTTGATATCTACCATTCTAGAAGTACGAGTCATGGCTGATTAGTACGATAAGATTCTATAAACTTCGCATGTAGCAGGGTATATATTTAAAAACTCTTTGGTAATATTTTTTTGCAATATTTTCAGATGCAGATACTGCAGCAAGGTGTTGCTGAATCAGAGGTTCATTGTCAAAAATGAGGAAGTTTTTTGCAGTTCGGAATGCAAAAGAAGTTTCTTGGCTTGAATGTTAGTATGATGAAGATAATTTTAATTATATTATTACCAGTAGTTTCTAGGCTTCCTCAATCTCGAAATTGCCATGTTTGTCTCTCTCACTCTCCTTATGTATCAATATTATCAATGTGTAATTTGTTAATTTTAGTTATTTTTCAATTTATGTTTCGTTTCATTAGCAATAATACGAGACTACATTCCTTTCTGATTGTTGTTTGTTTTTATTTTCCTTTTAAGACTAGTTCGTTAAGAATGTTAAGAAATGTTCAGTCAACAGGTCGATTGTAACGGTGATAAAGTAGAAAAAGCGCATTTAACATGTTTGTTTCAAATGGAGACTGTATCTAAATCCATATGAAAAAATTTTTTTTCACTGCACACATTGTTCATGTGATGTGCATAATGTTTACGTCTTTGTCATTGTCTGTAAATCTGCCGGTATATTTTCATATTTTTTTCGTGAAAAGCGTATATATTGTTATATATATGTGTCTGAAAAGCATTCTCTTATTTCTGTTTGTTTACATTCCTCTTCCACTTATAATGTTTTACACAAATAAAGCAAGTTTGCTTTTTGTATCTTTCTCAGATTACTTGATTTTTTACCCAGTCTTGATATTGATTTTCAAAGAAAGCTGTAGTTTTTTTCTGTTAATTTTAAAAGCTACATTATTAGCTGTCTATTCGGTTTTTGTTACAGTTTTATTTCGTAATTATCCTTCGGAAGAAGTGCTTAAGTTTTTAAGGTTAGAAGTAAAAATGATTACAAGTGAATTGCATTAGTAACTTCGGGCTATGTCCAAAACATACTAGACACATAACTTCAAGAATGATAGGCATGAGTTTAAATGGTAGGATGGATTTCTAGGTGATGGAAGTGAAAGAATGGTTTGCTATAGGCATTCAATTTAATTACTCTAGAAATGTTAGGTATGGTTTTCATACAGGTAGTGTTTTGCGGCACTTTAAAATGGGCAGCATCAGATTTGAAAGAAGGTGAGATATGGAAAAACTAGGTTAAGAGAGAATCAGGACGTGAAATGAAGGGTAAAACTATGGTGATTGCCTAATGCATCGATGGAATTATGCGTGGATTGATTCATCCAAGGTCATGCCTCCCGATCTTCGTTCGATTATGGCTCTGCAGCTGAATTCGGCTATTGCTTACCTTTTTATTCGCATGACAGCAGCGATTTAACCTTGACATCATTCACCACCTCCCTCCTCTCCACCATATCATAATTTCACAGTGAACACATCGGATATTAGATTTGTTAAGGAGTTTGCCGAAGGAGCGGTTTCTTGGGGAGAACGGAAATTGATATTAGTAAGATTTGAAATTCGGGATATATTTGGTACCACATTTGGATATTTTTCTGATAAACAGGTCGGAATTGCAATCGATAATGCATAGAGGAAGATGAGTCCCAACAGTTGATGAGAATCTTCGCAATCTTCAAATGCTTCGTAATTTTTATTGTTTCAGTGTAACGCATTTTAGGAAAATCATTTTGATATTCATTCCCATGACTGAAAAGAGCGGTGAAGTGTTGGTTGATCGTAATCAGCAGTCGGCTGATGCACACAAGAAATTCTATTCTGTAAGTGCGATATATTTAATTCTTACGCACTTCAAATCTATGTATTTTTTGATATAAGATGTTTAAGACAAAGAAACCCTGAAATTTTGAAATATTAAGAGGTTGCCTGAAAATGAATGATCAAAATCAGTTATTTGCACATTGTAGACGAATATTTCTGTAGTGCGGAAACATGCAAGAAGTCCGGGAATAATCCTACAATTAAGTGCTTTGATATGGTTAACCCTACAAAATTCAACGCATACATTATTATTGCGGTATTCGAGGGTGCGAGTTGTCGAGGAGGTGTTTCTTCCATCAGTTGCTGTATTTTTCACTGAAGTTCTCAAATTAATCATCTGTCTACTTTTCATCATTTATGAAGAAAAGAGCGTAAGCAGGTTACTTAACTTGTGCTTAAAAGTTTCTTCGAAGATTAAAAGTTTCCCAAGGATATGCAGTTCCTAGAAAAAAGTTTTCATTGTTTTCGATATTTAGCTGATTTGGTAACCAATAACACTGTTAAGCTGAAAAATTGGATCGTAATATTTTAGAAATGGTGGATTTTTTAAATTCTTCTTTAAATGATTTTACAATATTAATACCATAATGGGCGCCTCATTTTACATCGCATTTCGAAAAAATAAAAATAAGTTTCAGTTACACAGTTTTTTTCCTTCAGTTTCATAGTTTTTTAAATGGTTATTCGATTTGTTCAGGAATGAATTTTAGTATGCTGGACCTTGTGAAACGAGAAGTATTTTATAATTCGAAAGATACTTTTAAAATTTGCATTCCCGCAGTGATCTATATTATACAAAATAATCTCTTTTATATGGCAGCATCTCATCTGGAGGCAGCAGCATATATGGTTACTTCTTTACTTTATAGTTTTGTGTGAGAAAGAATGGAGAAGGAAAATAGTTTTCTTATAATTTTAACGGAAGAAATATGAGTCTACATTTTCCAGGTGACTGCACAATTGAAAATTTTCACAACAGCAATATTTGCAGTAATTATGTTGAAAAGAACCATTGCTAGGAGACAGTGGTTATCTCTTGGTATACTTTTTGTTGGTATATGTCTTGTTCAGTTGGACCAGCATGGAGCAAAGAAAACATCGTCTTTCAGTGATCCTTATTTAGGTAACAGTTTTGTATTTTCTATTGTCAGTTTAGCCTTTCCAGTCGATTACTATCAAAAAAGGTGGTTCTTTTTTTCAGCACAGTTCTTGGGAAGCCCATCTATTCGCTCTATTACTTGGAAGATGCGCTATAGTGCACCTTTATGTAATATTTCTAGATTTACAATGGTTAAGATTTGTTAATCCTTAGACTGCATTACAAGTAGTAAAATTGTGAAAACAAAGTTTGGCATATGTATTTGCCAGGAGTTTTTCAAATGCTGGAACAGGTAATAAGTTTCGAATTGTTAATTTTATGTTCTTTTCAGGGCTTTTGGCTTCTATTTCTGCATGCATCCTTTCCGGTTTTGCAGGAATATATTTCGAAAAAATTTTGAAGACCAGCCCATCTGTATCGGTGTGGACGCGTAATGTGCAGTTGTCAATGTTTGGAATACCTTCAAGTCTCACTGCTTCCATTATGAAGGTATTTACATATAAATATTTACAAGATATGAAACTTTCTATCCCCGTCATTATATTATGTCACAAAAACTTATAATTCTAACTCATTTGTCCGTGAATAAAAAACATGAAAAAAAAAGCATTATTAAGGAAGACACTAAGATCATCGAAATTGCCCGGTAATGCAGTACAGTATTTACGTCGATTATTACATTGCAGTTATAGTTGTTCACCTGAAGCTCGCAGCATCGGCCATGATTTCATTTAATCCATTTGCTGATTACGTTATCAGTTATTGGTCTTCCCAATTTACTTTATGTGATTATTTTTAGTTTTATCTTGAAGCTTCGAGAAACATGTCCCATCGCATCTCAGTATTGCCGCGTTACTGCCACGTTCAAAAAATTACCGGGTCATAAGGTTTTTGTATTATAACGTTTTTCAGGACCATGAAACAATTTTTAATGAAGGTATGCTATACGGTTTTGATATGCTAGTTTGGATTGTTGTTTTCTGGTATTGCATTGGTGGTTTATCCGTTGCAGTATGTATTAAATATTGTGGTAATATAGCGAAAAATTTTGCAACATCGGCTGCTATCATTATCAGTATGGTTGTATCAGTATATCTTTTCGATTTCATTCCGAATCCATTATTTTTACTTGGAACCGGATTTGTTATCACCAGTATTTTTCTATATTCTTCATAGTCTTAGTAAAATATTTGGTTTTATATATTTTATATAATCTGGTTAAGCTACATGTGGAGATATTAAATTTCTGTAGGAGTGAAAAACTTTAGAAATTTTCTCGAAGTTTTCGACAATATCTTCCGAAAGTCACTCTTTTTTATTCAAATGATATATGAAAGATCACTTTTGGCGTTTCCTACTTCGTATATCACATCTTTAGTTGATATTGGTACGCAAATTGAAACAGTGTAAGGTTGTCGATAATTTTGCTCCGGTTAGTAAAATTTTTTAGTTCATTTGAGCAGCTGTAAATCTTTATTTACAATTTAAAAATATTTTGTTTGAAGTTAGGCAACATATATATGTTTTGTTACAAGTCACAATATTTAAGTAGAAGTATAATCCCATGTGCTTTGACGCCTTGATCTTGAATGCACATGTTATCGACCCCAATGAAAATTGTTGATCCTTTGCGGTGTTGAGATCTAATCATCTAGTCCATCTTTTTGCATTCTGTATTTAGAAAAAAATTTATCTTTTAACAATAAAGATGATAGAGCCTGTAATACTGTTACAATACTTATTCCATTTTATACTGATGGCAGTAGGTTCATTACTTATTATCTTATTCGTGTTTTTTGATATTTTCAGTTTTTCTCACTTTGTGGCTATGTTTCTTAAAAACATCATATTACATTTTCACGTTATCTTCTGTCCATATATCTAATTCATAACGGAAGAAACTTGCACTCAAGCATTGCAGTTGATTTTTAAACAGTCGGATATAAATTTACCGCAAAACTCCACTTTAAAGTTTCACTAATGTTCCTTTTTTTTTGAATTCATATTTCTAAGAAAAATGCAGGACAATGACAGAAGAAAGCTTTCACTGAATGTGTGCTTCGACTTCTTTCACATTTATTGATATTTAATTGCACGGCATGCTATGTCTTTCATTTTATTGACTCCTGTTAGGTTCATTTTGAAAAAAATTTTACGATGTTTTTTACGTGAAAGCAATAAATGTATACATCATAATGGGAGTTACAGATGTCAAATATCTTAGGAATACATTTAAATTTTAAACAACTTCAATTACTATCACATCAGCAAATTATTTAATGGATGAATGGATGACCAAATTATAATCTGTTATTTCCTATACAGCATTCCCCCTCCATGCGACACCTATGTTTTCGTGTTACACATATAACAAGTATTAATCAGGTAATGTTATCCAATTATTTAATAAAGCCGTCAAACAAAACGGATAGCCTCGGGCAATCTCACTATGATTGCATGACAAGAACAGGAACAAATTGTTTCATTACCCTTTAATTCAGGAACAAACACTTTCATTCAGGTTTGGGCTTAGCACATTATCAACCTTTTGTTACCCTTCAACACTCTTCATAGACAAGTTCACTTATAATAAAATTGGCAGCATCAGAATCGTTACAAATTTCACAATGGTTCAAACCGATTGACATGAGTGTAACCCATTCATGTTACTACCTGACATACATTACCAAGTTGTATGGGCAATGGGACAGTTGCTTGTAAGTTCTGGCTGGCTTTTCTATGGGTGTTATTTGTAGGATCCGGGACTGATAAAAGTTATAGATCACGGCAATCTCGATGTTACTGATGTCATCTTATCTATACAACGTTCCATTTTGATAGCGATTTGAGGAGATACCTTTTATTGTTATGGACTCTTCATTTTATGTTTCTTAATAACTCCGTAATATCGAGTCACATGCGGTCTACATTGTTACACGTCTTTGAAATTGTAGATTTATCCGGAAAGCAGGCTTTTTAGGTTCCAATTTAGAACCTGCCCTGGAAAGCCTGCTTTCCGGAGGTATCCAATCTAAGAATGCTGCTAGTAATAAACGATGTCTATTTTGATATCAGTGATGATGTGGAAGGTAAAGAAGACAAAAGGATGGGTTCACATACTGTTGGCTTTCCATGACTTCTAGCTTGTTTTTTTTAGATTGTATCTTATTAATACGTCACTTCACGTCGATGTCTGGTCGTCAAGGAGGCAAGGCAAAGCCCTTAAAGAAGCCTAAAAAGGAGCAGAAGGAGCTCACTGAGGTTTGACCTAGCTTAGTTCGTTGAACAGATAAAAACGACCCCTTTAAGTATATATATATATATATATATATATGGATGGCTTAGGTAATAAAGTTTGTAGCAGTGCTGGGATTTTGTTTTTTTCATTTTATTCAGGAATTTGTTTTGAGAAGGGAGATTGTCTGCAGCAATGTGCCCTGTTTTTAGGAAGATGTTGCATTCAGAAAAAAGCAGCAGGAAGAAGCCAAAAAATTACAAGAAGTCCAAGCAAAAGCAGCTCAAAAAGGACCGCTTGTTGGTGGTGGTATCAAAAAATCAAGCAAAAAATAAAGTTTCACTGATAATCTATAACAATATTTTATTGTATTATGGGTCTCTTATTCTCAACATCACGTAATCATATAAATTACTGACGAATAATGGTAACCGCGCATACATTTACTGATTTGTAAATTTCGTTTCCTAACAAATGAAAAATCTTTTCATATTAAAGAAGAGGGAAAGCGACGTAACGAATGGCTGTTGCGTATGTATACACATATGTATGTGTCCATATATATGTGCATAAGAATGACCATTTTTATCAAGAATTTGCCTTTTAGGCCATTGGGTTTGATTTCATGAGTTGCAAATCACTTGCCACCATTTCCTTCACAAGCTCCTGAAAAACAATACTTGTACTATATTGTGTACATTAATTTATTGTAGATCCTTTCCTGAATTCAATACCAAGTGACGCATCTACAAAAAAGAACTTTTCAATGCTTGTCGTCATAGCGTACCAAAATGGGCAAATAAGATCTTTAGTATGGTAAATTGTGTATCACTGTTCGCCATAACATTGTTGTCTGTATAAGGGTGAGTACGCATGACAAGGAAAAGTTAGAAAATTCATGACACACCTCCAGTGTAATTTTTGCCTCCCAACTGAGTTTTTGTTTCGCTTTTGTAGCATCGCCTATGAGCAGGTCCACCTGGAACTTATTACTTTTAACTTCATTCACTTAAACTGCACACTACTAATTACTTCCATAGATATGCATAGATATGAAGCCCTTAGTGACTTGAAACAGCTATAATGCAACTGGCTCAGCTAATCGAACAGAAGATTTTCACAACCCCGTTTATTATCACCGTTTCGCAACCGTTTGAAACTTCAACAAAAGTTCTCTAGGATACTCTTTAGCTTTAAACAAGCCGCAAACTACTTACCTCCGTTGGTCTATAGTATTTGGGATTAACTCTGACACGAACAATACCGGTGTCTTCTTCTTTCCCAATTTCATGCACTCCTTCACCTTCCCAACTGCAATGTGAAAAGATGATAAAACAATCGGAATATGGCATATTTTCAGTAGCAATTAAATTGCAATGGAAAGTCGAGTACTAGGAACCTACGGCATAATAGAAAGCAGATCTCAGTGAATAAAGATCATCTTAATGGCACTAGTCAAGACAGTAGAATCAAAACTAATTAAAACCCTTTTAAAAAGCGTATATCACCTATAGTAAAAAATAGGTATAAACAAAATAAAGAACCGGAAAGAGTGAAGAGAATTTTTTGGCATCGCCTATCAGTTAGGAAATACATGGTTTTCCAGGGCTCTCACCATGCGAACAGTTAGCTTGTTCCGTCTACCTACTTGTCAGATCACTAATAAGTGATGCTTAAGATTTACATTATTGTTTTCCCAATTTCCTTGAAAGCAAGCTCGGCGAATCGGCGAACAGTGTAGCTCTTCCCGGTTGCAATAACAAAATCATCGGGCTGGTCATGTTGCAGTATTTTCCACATTGCCTGCGTATCAAAACTACCAGTAAAATCAATTCTTAGCTGTTAAAATTCATCATATGGTTTCAGATAGTTTGTCACCGTAACCATCACGAGATGGTGTGTTCGACAAGATCCAATCTATACCTCACCTCATAGATAATTTGCTTTACGCCATCTTATTAGTTGGTGAAACTACAAGTGACAACTATAAAAACACTGACCTCGACATACTCTTTGGCATGCCCCCAATCACGACTCGAACTCAAATTTCCTAATTCCAATACGTCTTGCTGTCCTAAGGCAACTTTCGCAACTGCTCTTGTGATCTTCCGTGTAACGAACGTCTCCCCTGTATATATGGGTATTTTTAACGCTAACAATATGAATAGTGCAAAAGCAAGGAAAACTTACCTCGTCGTGGACTTTCATGATTGAATAAAATTCCATTGCAAGCGAACATGTTATATGCTTCACGATAATTAATCACAATCCAATAGCTATAAAGCTTTGCTGCAGCTGTAATCGAGAAAAAAAAGTAAAACAACAATATTATTTCAGTTGTTCAGATGCTGATCATCCGATTGAAGGTGACACTACCACATTCTGTACTCTACTCTACTTTTATACAGACGCACACACTTCTTAGACAGGGTAACGACATCAAGTGTTAATCAAACTACTCTTTCTCATTCGTCTGCTAGTTAAGATGTCGATGATACTTTTATCATTCTGATCTTAAAATACTGCCAGAATGATAACATACGATGAATTTTCTACCGCACATACTTTTCCGATAATTATCAGATATGCTGAGTGAAACATACCATAAGGTGAACGAGGATAGAAGGGTGTAGTTTCTTTTTGAGGTACTTCTTGCACTTTACCATATAATTCGGATGTCGAGGCTTGGTAAAACCTTACTTTATTAGTTAAACCACACGCATGAATGGAATCCAGTAAACGCAGTGTTCCAACTGCGTCAACTTCAGTTGTGTATTCTGGTAAGTCAAAAGACACCTGTAACATCCATTATTTAATCATCAAACAATTGATGTATTAAACTTTAAAAAATAAAAACGACTAAAAAAATGAGGCGAAATTTTTAAAAGTACTATAAACCTTGACATGACTTTGAGCAGCTAAATGATACACTTCTGTTGGTTGAATCTGACTGACGAGTTTAATCAGACAAGATGAATCCGTCATATCACCATAATGAAGAGTGAAGCTGGAGTCGTTATGATGGGTTACTGGATTTGAATACAAATGCTCGATTCGAGCTGTGTTGAAGGATGATGATCGTCGAATAATTCCATGTACTTCATAACCTTTTGACAGCAACAATTCGGCAAGATAGGAACCATCCTAATGGAATTGAAAGGCCGTTAGCATTAAATCGATCACTACTTACTGTATTTGATATTTGGATCAAATAGAATTATTTTAAACCAACCTATCTAATTTGACTAATCCAATCACTTTAAATCAACTAAAATATAACAATTCCGGAGGCGTAATCTTAAAAAACCTAAGAAAGAAGTACTACTGAGTACAACTGCGAAGTAAAAAAGGAGCAATTAAGCAATTAAAATATCTTAATTTATCTACGAAAACTGAAATGAAAGAAATAAGTGGAAATCAGGAATTGGAGGAAAAAAACACTTGCCTGTCCGGATATCCCTGTAATTAAAGCAATTTTCGGCGACCGAGATTTATATTTTTCTACTTCAGTGATGGCCTTCATCGAATGCCTATTATGAAGACAATTTTCAAATGCCTCTGCATTCATTTTTGCTGCATTAAGCATCACAATCATTATAGGCCATTATAAACAAGCAGCATTCGAAAAATCGGTGATTGGTTATGAATCAACCGCACAAAAATTACTCAACAACAAAATGATATTTTTTAGCAATCATTCCTGCACATCAAAATTTTGGCACGACACAATATTCGTATTGCCAATTTTTTTTCCTCTATGCAAAATTTATATACTTTTTTGATATGTATTTACATCATACTAAGACATTTACACTTCTGCTTGCTAGTAACCCTAGTAAAATAGGAAAGAAAATTTCATTCAAATATTTAATGCTTCGAAACTAATGAAAACTTTTCAAATGTTAACTTTAATAAGCAATAAAAATAAACAAATCATTTGATGTTATTATAGGAAAAAAAGAAATCCTTATTATTGTTGTTAATGAACATCGAACATCATTACTATTATAACATTATAATCTCATAATAAATTTATAACGAAAAAGAAACAATTTTAATGTTGGTGAATTTTCAAAACTATCACATGTTGCCAATTTTCACCGACATAAAACAATCATTCGAGTTTTTATTGAATGGTGATAATTAATAATTAATCAGATCTAAGCTATCAAATTTTCAATTGCTTCTACATGAGCTATCCATTGCCCAATCACCAAAAATATCTATCTAATTCAATAGTTAAATGAATGGGAAAAACAAAAACTATTGCTTTGCAGCTCTAAACAGAAGAGATTATGAGAATTTCAACAATAAATTCATTTACTCTACCATTACTTTCAAACATACATTACCGGAAACTAGTCTAGATTAATATGTAACTTCATTATTTCTAAACGGCTAAATTAACTTGTTTTTCCTAGAGTTGAGGATGGTATCTCTAAAATCTGAACATTTTAATTCAACTGTTAAAAACATTGTTAGTATTTGAAATTATGGTAACGATAACATTATAAGAAATCGACATAGAAATTTATTTAAAATGATCAAAGTTAGGCTCTTCCTTTTCATTCGTAATATTCATTCTATACATTTCTGGAATTCCTTCCAGAATCACCAAGGTGAATCTACTAGGATTGTTGGGAATATTAAAAAAAAAAAAATTGAAAAACATACCCAGATTTTCATCAATTCGTTTCACAACATGAAAAGAAAAATAAACAGTTCCAATCATTAAACCAATAATTTCACGTAATACATTATTTGTAGCTAAACAACAAACCAATCGATATCCCTTTTGAACCAAAAATGGAGACAATTGAAAAGCTTAAAAGTAGTTAATTGTTGTTAAAACAAAAATAAATGATTTCACAAATCTGAGTATTTATTATCTTCCTCGATCATTTTAATAATACTTTTTGATATTTTCGAAATGGGTTGAATGGTACATGAAAGAGTACATGATAGTATACGAAATTATAATGAATGATAGAACTAAAGCAGTAAAGATAATAAATCGAATAAAATAAATAGAATCTTATGCTTAATCTGACAAATATCCATATAGCACTTTTCTCTTTCTATCTGCTTGCATACTTCTTTAACTATCCCAAATAATATTTTTTTTGATATGTCCCTGGATCTCAGCTTGATAAATAGGCAAATATTTCGAGAAATAAATAAAGTTGTCGGAATGATTTCGCATATTAACAGATAAGTAGGTAAAGAAGTCATTACTGTAACTCATCATTCCACAGATGAAGGAGTGATAATGTATATCAACCTGTTATACAAATGTTACTAATCATTCAGTAGTTTCAATTATTTATTTAGAATGATTATAAAACCGTTCAAAATTTATAACATTTTTGCGTAAAATTGAACAGGACAAAAACAAGTTAAAATCAATCAAATAAGAAACATCCTATTTATTATAATTACAATTGATGCAATTAATGATTTCAGGCAGCATGGGAACATTGATATTCCGCAAACCATGGATTTTCTTTACTTATTCATCTAGGAATAGACAACAATAAATGCAATAAAACCAATTCCGTGTAATAATATTTCACTTAATAAACTTGTTACTCAACTTGATTCGATAAAAGCCTTGAAGAAATTTTATATTTTTATTAAGAAGTTGAAACCACATTTATTGAGTTGTAAAATGTAACAGAAGAAAATAAATGAAAAAATGATTAACATAACTTCATTCTTCTTCGACATTCGACATATGAAAACATTGAATGCTTGATGATTCATGAAGATTCAAAACTCTCACATTATTTCACATGGCAGGAGATATACAATATGTCCTTCGATAAAAACTGTAATAAAAACAGGCTACTGCACTTTTTCTCGCTCTCAGAAACACTTAAAACTTTTATTGCAATTCCTTCTAAGCAAATCTAGGAGCTGATACGAATAGATAAACCACCATCACTTATGATATTTCGTTATTCATATCCTGATCTTTATAAGTGAATCAGAGCACGATTCTTAGTTTGTCGGAACCTTAATGAAAATGAGAAACGACCATTAATAAAAAATGAAAAACAAACCGTTCCCGTAGCTTCGAACATGTCTCATAAAAACTTCGCATGCAACAAAAACAAGGAGAAAGGAGTAAATAAAAATCCTTGCAAAAGATAATCCTTACTTTATATAAAAAGTTAAGTGAAAAAGGGTGCATATAGTATTTGCAATTTGACCATGCTGCTGCATTCAAAAAAACTCATATTTGTTTGGAGCACATACTGAGATGAAATTTCTACCGTGCGAAAGATCAATAATGAAATAAAAGGGTAACAAAATAATTACTCTTATAATTAAATCTACTAAAGGAAGAGAATAGAAGCACCCGGAAACTGGGCGAATAGCAATAAGTTATATGCAAATTGTGTTTTGACGTAATCAGCTTATTGGCCTGTAAAAAAAATCCTGATTCTTTCAACGTAGATGTGATCGGTTGCTGTCACGTTGCGTGGATATTATACTAAAGGAATTAAAATTCTACGCCCACTACTGAGCTGGCTATAATTTTTCCGGCCTTTGTCCTTATTTCTTTATCTTCGTTTTCCCTTGTCTTTTCTTTTTGGTAAATATGGTCGTAAAAATTTTGTAATACAGGACGGTAATTCCTCTTGTTCTGAGCAGAGCTTATTGCTATAGCGTTAATCACCTAAAGATTGCTTCTTTCAAACAGAGTAGCTGATTAGCTAGTATTTCAGTTTTTGCCAATGTTCATTATGTTTGTTATATTTACATTTTGGATGGAAGGTTGAAATAAATAAATAATAAATGACAACTCTAAAATGTTACTAAATCACCAAAAGAGAAAATCAGCTGTTACAATAATGAAAATAAAAAAATGATTTCATTAATAGTAAAAGCTTGTGAAGATTGGACAGTAAAAGAAAGCATTAGAAAGAGAAGAGAGAGAGAAAGAGAGAGAAGAGATTTGTTCTCCTGGGAAGAAACCAAGAAAATAGAGATTGTTATTTAAATTGATTGTTCCTTCATTAGTGCAAAATAATAAGTGATATCATGACGATAACGCGGCAGTCTCCTGTTTCAGAAGAGTTTTTTGCATATCAGAAAATGATTCACAATCTTCAACTATCATTTCCTCGTCTTCACCTGTTTTATAATAAGCACATTTCTCCCCTTCTGCATCATTATTTCAGGTGGTAATAGCTGAAAGAATCAAGACCGTATTAGAAATGTGCTTATTATAAAACAGCAAAGAATTCGAGTGGATTCTTTTTCTTCCACAATATTTTCGATTGCTAACTCAGATCTATATGAAGTTTGTTCCAGCCTATACTACATGCGTTTGCACTTTTTGTTTGGTGCAAATTTGAACTTGAAATCGCATGAAGTGAATGCTACGGTACCGAGTAATACAAGAAAACAGCCTACACAATGCATAAATGTGAAAGGATTGTTGAATAAAATAACTGAAAGAACTATCGATAAGAATTTCCTCAGCGTTATAATCATTGCTACATTCAGCGATGTAGTTAGCGAAATAAGCGTATGTACATTCGTGATACAAATCCATCTGTAATTCATTAAAATTTTCAGTTTTAGAATAATCATCTATGATGTTTAAAAGTCAGTTAAAAAATAGATCTATTGCAGAATAACCGCAGAGAGTATCCGAACATTTTACTTATACGAATTTTCTTTTTTTGTCAGGGGATAACATTCAACATTGAAGCTTAATGGCTCCGCTCTAACAACCTGACCCGTAATTATGAACAGTGTACACATGACGTACTAAAATATGAAAAATACGGCTTTTAGTACCTTGACTATATTATTTATAAAGAATAATTTATGGTCAAAACATTCCTAGTGGCTACGTACCACTACAGCTCACAATAATAAAATCTATTAAACAAACAAAAAATTACTCACTGAAATATGCTATTCAAAATCATATAAATCCATAATGAAGGAATCGGGAAATGAAGTCCAAAGATGAAGAGAGTATCCGAATTGTTGAAATAAACTGCCGCTTGTCGAATATCATTGTAAAAGAAAAAAAAACCAGGTAACGAGAGGATATGCTGCAAAACTTTCTGTGTGCAAATTTGGTTATCAACAAAATTAGAACAAACCTAATAAGCAGTGGTAAAAAAATGCAAAGGGAAATATTGGACTTACAATAAAAAACACCGCTTCTTGTGAATGATTTCCATATGTACAACATAGATCTTCTTGGCATATGTCTAGATAAGCCGACAAGAGCGCTGCAAGCAGCAGCAAAAATATTCCTAAAACAAAAGTCCAATTATTAAAAGGTAGACGCCATACAGAGTGTTGAAATTCTGTGGAACAAAAACAATAGATGAGCTAGGATACTGTACGAGAAGGACTGCGTCATTATTTCCACCAATGAGCTGGATTACCCATTGATTCTAATATTCTAAATAGAACCTAATCTTACATACTTCCGAAATCACCGATCTAAATATCTGCAAGAGAATGAGCCTTTATAGCTGACAGCTTGAAATGATAAAACTGATAAAACTTCGATAAGGATAAATTTCAAATTGCCGATAATATATTTGTACTGGATAACTTTTAACATACAACAAAAAGAAAAATCAAACCTGGACTAGAATGCGAAATAGAGAATGGCTCTACACTTTTCTCATTCTTTTCTACTGTGGGATGTTTCGAAAATTGGTCGGCCAATGTGAAAAGGATAATACCAACACTAATGAACATTACAGACAATAGCTTCCCCCACGAATAAATTCTATTCCTCAAGCAAAAATTCAGCAACACATTTGCCAGTAGTGTTCCCTGCACAACAGACCAATGTTAACCAAAAATACACCAGACATAACTTTTAAAAAGTTTTAGAGCATCATCAAAGATCCGCATAACTTGGAAGAGATACATATAAATCTAAAAAACAAGCTTTTTCATCCAAGTGATTGGGGACGAAAAACAACTACCGCAGAATCAAACTGCTTCAATCACGATAAAGACTTCGGTAAATATTACAGGATACTAGAATGTATGTAATGTATGTAGGCATCAAACATAAAGCTATACGTCTTCCAAAGGAAGTCTACAGTATCAGCCGTCAAAATCATACGCTTCTTATACACCTAAAACTTCACTAGGATATATTTCAAATCTGCCAAACAATATTTGCAATCAATAATGTTAAACTCGAGCTAGAAAACAAGTCATGGATGGAAACTTTTCCTTCCTATTCCTCATGGTTGCACTTCAATAAGTAATAATCAGTGATATTTGAGTAACTAACCGTATGAGGAAATAAAAACTCACCGAACGAAATATGATGAAAAGTGGTATAGAAACACCATAACGTAATGCGAAGTTGTTCGAAACACTCACCACAAAGAATACAAGAACAATACGTGCATAACCTCTAAAACTCTTCCAAGAATGAAGTTATGCTGCCGTGCAATTGGAAGTATACTGATGTACAAATAATAAACCAATATAGCATTACATAAGTCAGTGAACAGCCTTTCTTGTCTTCCTTTTTTTCCTCATCTCTCTTACATCACAAAGATTGTTCAGTCATTCGAAAAAATTTAAAGCTGGAAGCGATGAGATTTTTTCACTTAAATCAATGGATTAGACCGCTAATTATACTTATCATTTCATCATGAACAGTAAACAAAAAGTGGAAAAGTAACCGTAACAACGGTACTTTGCTCCGAGGTATCTGCATGAAATAATGCGACTGTTTTAAGAGGCCAATGAGCGATACGAAAATGAATGTTGAGCAAGTCATCAAGTTCATACATTCCGGATTACGTCTTAAAATATCTCTTTTCAAATTATGGAAGCATTTCTATGCAATTAAGTCATTTCGTTTTTCTCCTTTGTTTCTCATCATTTTGAGTTATTGTTTATAAAAAACTGTAGATAAAATAGAATACTTTGCAAGAACTTCAACAATAACCGTACAACCAATACATCCAGTTAAGATTCCTCCAATTGCAACCTCCGCCATGAACGATGTTGGTTTCTTTCTACTCTTCAATATTCTGCCACTAATTGAACAAATCGAAATTAATCGCAAACAATCACCATCCTAAAAGTCATCATTCATAATAAAACTAATAGTGGAATACTCACTTTTTTGACTTTGAACCAATGACTTCCAGGACTGAAGGCCAGATCACTAAGAAACGTCAGATGTGATTATATGCTAATTTCTCGAGTAATATGCAAATTTGCATGCTAATTCACTAACCTTATAAAACAAAATTCTTTGGAACTATCGTTATTTTCGTTAGTTACATGCTCGGTTGTTCACGCGGTATTGTCTTGGCGGTTTCCACTGCTCGTCATGTCGTAAAAAGGTGAGGAAGGGGTGATATATGCTTATAAAAAAAGTTTTCAAGGTTATTACGTAAACTTAGATATTTCTTAGGAATAAAATCCAATCAATGGAAATTGCAGATAGCAGTGTGAGTTTTTAGATCCCCTTTATTAACTCCCGAAAATTAGTGATGCTTCAGCCCACATAATTCAGCGGACGCTATTATAGGAGACCGTCCGCCCTCCTAATTCAGCGAACGTTACTATAGGGAACCGCTACAGTAAAAAACTATCAGTAAAACTAATAAAATTTGCAAACTGCTTTGTCCGGGCTTATTATATTAGCTCCGTAACACCGTGAAACAGAAGAGATCCAAAAATTACCTAGAAGACAAGTCTCGCCTGACTATCCACGTGCGATAGCTCTGAGAGATTGAAGACTTATTATTTTTAGCCATTCTCGATGACACCTGTCCGGCAAGGCAAGACCGCAGTATTCTGCGGTCTTTTCTATTTCTCTATGTCGCAGGTTCGTATCGCATTTCTTCTTTGAACATAACTGCATTTCCATTGAAATGTGGAGGATTTTATCAAAAAAAAATGGGTATCATCCAAAAATTTAAGAACATTGTAGAAGAAATTCGATGGAAGACGCAGTCTAACAAGCATTAAAATATATGATCGTATTAGTATAAATTTACACAAAATGTTCCTGACAGTTCAAGAATCTGAGTTATTGATGGCGGGAAGCTACTAATTTGTGACGATTCAGGCTGCTGAAAGGTATCAATTTTTTATCTGGCAATTATGTTTTGTGCTTTGTTTATCTCTGATGTTTTAGCACGCTTAATGGATGAACGTAGATCACACGGGGTGAACAAGGCTTCGACGTCAGCTATGTGTTCGTCATTAGGTGACTGCTCATTATCAACCAGTAAACGGAAGAAAATGAACGGTTCTATGTGTGATCCAGCCTATGATTTCTTTGCTGGTATCGATCTTATAAAGGTTATTATAGTTTTCCATTTCCAATGACTAATAAGCATTAATATACCATAATTTTTAAGGTAACGTAATTGTTATGCATCACTTTGTTTCGTAAATAATTCCAATTTCAGTACCTTCGATTTCACTTGAAACAAACCGATACAGAACAGAAAAATGCACTGCTCTTCGAAATATTGGTAAAAATGATTTTGATGTCATTGTTTTCTTTTTAGTTGCAAAACTTTTGTTTTAATTATTGACGTTAACCCTAACATATCTTCTTTTAACTGTTACGTTAATCCTAACATATTTTCTAGAATGTTTGTGATCCATCAAATTTGGAATATGCAACTTCATTGCTGGAAGAGATGCGCAGCAATGTGGGCACTGCGGAGATCGATTTGTTTAGTTCACTCCCTCTGCCAATTGCTTTAAAAATTTTTCGTCTTTTGGATCCAAGTGAGAATTTCATTATATTTTTACCACTATTATACCGAAAGTGTATTTGAAGAAATGTATCAAACGTTGGTTTTATGAGGAAAATAAGGCTCACATAATTATATAGAGTCCTGCAATAAAACTTTCATTGGGAAGAAGTTTCAGCGTGATTATCAGGACTGTTGGCTTGCGTAACATAATGCCTTTTTTGTTTTTTAAAGCCAAATCTACGACAGTAACCTCGGGGCATTTATCTCTACGCTGCGGGACTCTCAACGATGCCTGCTGTCCAGCTTTTGTTGACTATAGAAGCCAAATTTTTGGATTTATTCGCTTGCTTGGAGATTCTCTGATTTATTGCTGTCTGGTTAACAGTGCGCACAATTACCACATTTACATCACATTGTTATGTCGGATTGCGTATAACAGAAGAAAAATTCATGATAAATATTATCAGAAACTTTGTTGAACTTTAATTTTATTTCAGAGTCACTTTGCAAATGCATGTTGGTGTGTACTGCGTGGAGAAATTTATGTATGGCACCATGCTTATGGAAAAGACTGTGCACACTTCAGCGCAGGTTTCGGCTATGCTCGGCTGAAACTGAAAATGAACAACTGAAGAAGCACACAACGCACGATGGTGTAGTACTGTGGAAGGAAGCATTCAGTGAGCGTTATCGTTTATGGAGGAACTGGCATGCAGGTCGTTGTGTCATCCGTACATTTGAGGGTCATACTCAAGGTAATGACTCGTGTTATTCTCAGGATAATCCTTAGTTATGTTTTGCGCTGTTATTTTGATTGACATAGATTTACTATTTAGTGATTGATGGCTTTACGTTGGTAAAATTACTTGGTTTATCGGGTCATCTTAAAACGGTTATGGTATTTTGCTTATTCGTGCTAACTGGTAACTATTTTACTAATTGCTAACCGTTAAGCTGGTAAAGTATTGTAGCCGTATCATATTTCAGGCATATCTTGCGTTCAATTCGATGGTGACCGCATTGTGTCCGGAAGCAGCGATAATACAATTCGTGTTTGGGATATGAAGAGTTCTGCTATGTCAGGTCTAGGCACCATGACACTAACAGGTCATTCTGATACTGTTCGTTGTTTGCACTTGAGTGGTAATCGACTTGCGTCTGGCTCCAACGATTTAACCATCAAAGTTAGTTGACTCCATTAAACTTTATGGATGCTACTTCGAAAACTTCTATTTTTAAGCTCAGATCTGTTTTAAAGACCATCTTGTAAGTACACCAATATCTTTAAAAACTTATTATTGTTGTTAAATAGTTTAAGATATTCTCATTTTATATTGCATAACAACGATTAGGAATCAGGGGGTTTATTCTAGAGGAATAAATGCAATTCGGATGTTACTAATAAAGTAATTTTACCGAAATAACTTCCTTATAGTGAAAAAATCTTAAAGGTTTGGGGTCTTGCTGTAAATCGAACGTGGTCTTCCATTGCTTGTCGCCAAACAATGATCGGGCATACAAACTTCGTGCGATGTTTGCAGGTAATTTCTGCTGTTTTTTTTTTAAAGAATGTACTGTCTTTTTTTTATTGAAAACTAAGTTGTATATATTTTTTAATAATACCTTGGTTTTGAATATAAAATTGGGATAATTGTCTCATCAATGGCTTTCAAGGCGAATTTCGTTTAGATGGAGAAGGAACGATTGATCAGCGGTTCGTATGATCATACTTTGAAAATATGGTCCACCGAAACAGGGCAATGTACGAAGACTTTAATGTAAGCTTCACAAGAATCAAATCATTAAGAGGATCCGATCACCACATTTCCTAAGAAATCAAAAGAAGCTAATTGTACTGAACTCGCATACTTCTCCATGCTGTTCAATTTCATCGTTTATAAATATCTATTTTTCCCTCAATTTCTATGAAAATTGGGTTTGCTGAAGTTATTCATTTGATATCCTTGTAATGCACTTTTTTTAGGGGACATAATGGAGCAGTGATCTGTATGCAGTCCGACGGACATTTGCTTGTGTCGGGGTCAGCAGACCTATCAATGAAAGTTTGTTACTACTATTCGTATGTAGATGATTCTAAGAAAAGTGTTTGACAAATGAATGAAGACGCTTTGGAAAACCATTCTTTTTCTTCTGTTGCTTTTTTAGTATATCATCCTGGATAAAATTCACTTAAATTGTAAAGGCATTTGTTTAAGTGTTGGGATGAGCGAATGGATATCTGTGCGATGACTTTGCATAACGCACACGACAATGCTGTAACGTGTCTTCGATTCGATAATGAAAGAATTGTGTCAGGATCTGTCGATCGAACGATTAAAGTTAGATTTTCTTAATTTCTATGCATAAAATTGCTTCCATACTATTTAGTGCTCTAATGAAAGCTGATGACTGTCATCTCGTGCATGTTGAAACTTGCTTTTCAGCACAAAAATTTACAGTGAATTTTCCAAAAATTAGAAAGATTATTTTTTTTTTCTTCTATTTAAGGTGACAGGATACACAAGCTTAAATCTCTACTAACTAGAAACTCTGCAGATCATCTTGTTGTTCACAGTTTCTTAAACAAGAAGAATACAAAATGTTTGTTGGAATATTTGAATTCTTTTCGGAGTTGAGTTAAGAAGAATTTTATGAGCTTTAAGATGTGGGATCTACGGACTGGGAAGTGTGTACAAACATTGGATTGGAAATTAAGTGAAGGTCACACAGGTGTAGTTCGATGCCTCCAGGTCGATTCATGGAGGATCGTCTCCGCAGCAGATGACCGGACTATCAAGGTACATTCTCTGCTTCTTCACTGAAATTATTTTAATGATTTTAATGTTTTGCTTTATCCAAATTTCTGTGAAAATCGTATAAAATTTAGGTATGGAATTTACATACGGGTGAAAGATTATGTACTCTTCATAGCCATACGGACGGTGTTACATGCGTGCAATTCAGTGATCAACAAATTGTGTCGGGCTCTTATGACATGACTGTCAAGTTGTGGGATTTTGGTGTCTTTTGAAGACCTGATTCTTTTCTTGAAAAGCCTCACTTGGCGTGTACACTTCATTGTTGTTTGTATGATATTTTAATTTAGTTAAACGTTGACGTTCTTTGACTGAGTATATGTACTCTTCCAAAGGTAGGGATTATTTAATTACTGCCAAATTTAGTGAGTGGGTGGTTTGATGCGTGCTTTTTTCAGGAGATTTAAAGTTTTTCTGACTCATAATTTTTGAAAGTTGATTGTTATGAATTAGATTTGCAGGGAAATGAGGTGGAAGGAGAGAGTGCAATTGCTATAGTTTAGTATTAGGGAATATCTGATGATTGGGTTTGCCATGTGTTGGCAGTAGTGATTTTCATGATTGTTCTCGTGATTTCCCCAAGCTATGAGGAATTTCATTCAATTATGACGCATTTAATCATTGTTGAATTATTTAATAATCCCATAAATTTAAATGGTCAGTGTACATGTTTGCATTTTTTGTCGAATAGATCCGTACTGCTAAGTGAACTCACAGTGAGCTCAATGTATGTATTGCGAATATCTATTATTATTACTGTATAGAGTAGGAGGTATTATATAATAAATATTTTTGCATTGTTTCATTGTTGGTGAATCAGGTATTGGGTTTAACTCCTCATGTTATTACTTCTTTCTTTTTTTGGTTTTTGGTTTTTCTTTATTTTGGATTTGGTTTTTTTTAGGTCGCATATTGATATATTTTACTCCATTTTACTTCAGATTTAGATCTTCACTAGTGAGAAAATGTTTCCTGGAGTGGAATCCACTGTCTATAATCAAACAGCAAGCTCCTCAAGTGAAAGCGATTCTGAAAATGTGGAGAATGTTATTGAGAAACTTCCCTTCAACTTAGGTAAGTCCAAAAAGATTCAGTTGTCTTATTTCTAGCGGTATTTTTTGTTCAATATTTTATATTATTTGCTAAATATGTTTGATAGTTATTTAATATAAGTTCATCAATGTACAGATCATAATGCAGGCACACTTGTGTCACCTGTCATTATTAAGGTGATGCAGCCACGTAGCAATACGTAGCAATTTCGCGGTAACGCAACGTATTTTATAAATGGCATATATACTTCTTCGAAAAATAAGTTCCAATCTTCATATTTCACTGAGTTAAGGAATTCACAACAATTTTAGTGAATTTCAGCAATGTTTGATTTCAAGCAATGTGATCCGAAGCGATGTACAGCAAAAAAGCTCTTCCGCTACGGGTTTATTAAAATTTTAAAGCTGGGAAGCAAATTTCCTGGTTTGCTGCTTTCGCCGAATGGTGAACGAACAATTTCTGCTGCCGATCTCGCTTATATAAAAAACGGCGGCCTTGCTGTTGTAGATTGCAGTTGGAATGAGGTTTTCTGATTTTTGATCTTTATCTTGAGGTTTAGTTTCTCATTTCGCTTATAGTGAAATGAATTGAGAAGAATTTCGGCTTTAGAAAATATGGAATTAGATCTATACTTGGTTGCAAACTTTGTTGTTTTCTGTCATTTCAGGTCGCGAATATTCATTTAAGTAGAGCAAGAGCTTCGCATCGTCGTCTTTTGCCATATTTAATTGCTGCAAATCCCGTGAATTTTGGGAAGCCGTGCCAGCTGAGTTGTGTTGAAGCACTTGCAGCGGCTCTGTACATGATTGGTCTGAAGGACAATGCACAGTTGCTTCTTTCGAAATTCAAGTGGGGTCCGAATTTTTTGGAAGTAAATAGAGATTTACTGGATGCATATGCAGCGTGCAAAAATGGTGCAGAAGTTATAGTCCGACAAAATGCTTATATGCAACAACTTCAAAAAGAAGCAAATGAAATGAAGCAGCGACCAATTGACATGCCAGAATCGGATCCCGAAACTGATAATGACAATAGTGGTAAAGCTAATGACGATACTAGTCAAATTGATAATGACTACATTGGTGAAAATGGTGACAGCAACTTTAATTAAAACTGTGTGATGAAATTAATCTTCCTCTATTTATAATAAAGTCTATATGATTTCACTGGTAGATATGTACAATTGTTTTTGTAGCCAAAATTTTTTTAGCCGTGATCAAATTTTCGGAATACTTTTCCATCGCCGTTAGCACAGAATACAGAAGATGCCTATCGAATTTTAAGAAAACATAAAGTACATCAAAGATTCCATTCTTTTTTGAGTAATGATTGTTCATTTGACGAAGGAAGCAGGAAAACAAATTTTGGTTCACTTGTTTAATCAAGTTTTCTAATTCTTTTGTAATTTTGCCAGCATGCACAAACGTACATTTTTTCACGTTTCAAAAGGCGTTTGTAACTTCTTGTTCCTGGCGCGCAGTATGTCGTCCGAATAGAGTTTTGAAAAAGACGAGTGAGATATGGTGCATTTTGAAACATTGCATCGTATCTTGCTGCTGTTGATTCAATAGCTTGCAACACTTGTTCTGTGATATCGTCTGTCCTAATCAGGTGTAGGCCGGATTTTTGTGCTTGAATCATAGTCATTTTCAACTGAAAATAAGATTTAAGAATTGAAATCCATAATATAATATAAGATTAGCTTGGTACCTGATGAGTATAGCGAAGATCAGCCCAACACAAAAATCCTTTCTCACATAAAACTCTGGAACATTCCAGGAAAAACTGTTGACAACTGTCGTACAAATGGCTGCTTTCGATATTTATTATGATGTCAAATGAATCATTGACAAATGGCAATTTTTCCGCATTTCCTGTAACAATTCTTCCAGAACATGAATCCACAGTGACCGGGTCAACTCCATTCACAACTGCGAATGAATGCGATCTGCAATTAATTTTTACTAGATTTGTTTGATTAATTTCTGAATATCTGTTCACTGCTTGTCATCTACCTTATCTCTTTTGGAATCAATGGTGTAACGCATGCGTCAATTGCAAACGTTCTTGCAGGCTTTAGTTATGAAGGCCTCGGAGTATATTTTTTTTCTCTTCCGATTACGGTTATTCTTACTTTTGTTGAGATGTTTATAATTTAGAAGAAAACGTAATTCCGTACATAATTTCTTTGTACATATTTTTTCTTTTTTTTGCAGGTTTTCAAATAAATTACGAATTTCACTCAATCAACCTTAAAATCCATTCGATGCCACCACCTTGGCCGCAACCAACTTCAAGCAATCGTAATCCGGCAAAATTAGGATATTTCGGGCATAGGCTTAATGCTTTTTCATAAAGTGCAATATTGGCTATGCAGCAGTTGTCCATTTCGGATAATTTTTGCAGGACTGGATATTCTTCATCTTTCTTGCACTGGTATCCGAGATTCATGAATCGTATACTAATCTTATCACTCAGCAGGCTTAGTAGTGGATATAATATTAACCGATCGAACAAGAAATAATAGAGGCGATGTAAAATATCCGTTAAATAACCAATCATTAGTACGCCACTTCTAAAATGCATTTCAGATGCAATAAATTTATATTTCTTTATATTTCAACAAATCAATTTTTTTAATATTTGATTTGAGAATTAAGCATGGATTCAAGAGAAAAATTTTTGCATTCATTTGAGAAATATGCAATTGAGAAAAAAAAATTATTTGCTATGAAATTCAATTTCATCATCTTGCCACGATTTAAAGATAACAGAGCTGTACTGATATGCACAATTGCAATTTCAAATAAGCGAATAATAATTACTTTTATCAACTACATAAGATCAATTTGTTGAAAGGAATGAACTTTTACTAAGCAAAAGATTCAACAGTGATATTATGGGTCACAATCGAATAATTATAGCCAAGAATGTCTATCCTAGTATAATATGCCGTATGGTAAAATACTGTTAGTAATTGTAGAAGTTTAAAGCAAGATCAAACTGTATCACTTGTAAACTGATCATAGACAAGGGTGATAAAACGAATCTCCAACCATAAATGATTGATAACATCAGAATAAAATTAATATGAAAATTATATCGAGGGCGGAGAGATAACAAAAAGTTATGCATGAGTACTCTCAAATGTCTGAAGTCTTCTTTGTTAGGAATAAAATTAGCTGATATTATTTCAATTTATATCAGAATATATTCCATCACGCGTTTTCTTGAAATAAACAAATGCTCCGCGTAAAATTAAAGAAAAGGAAAGAGCACATAAAATAGGCTAATAGCCTTTCCTATCTTCATCCTTAAACTGTAAAGATACTTTTCATTTTATTAATGAGAAGCGAACATTGGATGATAGGTTGAGTAAAACATTAAGTGGAATAAATGAAACGAAATAATGCCGTGCAAATATAATATAAAATTCAAACTATACTTCTTATATCTTAGATAGTAAAATAAAATTAACATAAGGAATTGACGAAAAAAAGGCTAAAAAATTTTTTCATCTTTCAAATTAAAACAATTTAAAAATGCTTGCAAGAAATACAAATTAGAAATTCAACAACAAATGAAAGACGAAACTGATTATTCATTAAAGAATTAATAAGAAATATTTCCATTCGAAAAAGTCTAAAATTTACTTATTAGATTAGTTGCATTCATTCTCAATGCAATTCTTTCAATGAAATCATTTCATTACTAATTGTGAAGACTAATTATAAGCCTTAGTTATATAACAGAAATGAATTAATGAAAGTTAAAAAAAGATGCATACAATAGAAATATACAAAAATATTTTGATATACCAAAAAGCGAAGTGGAAAAAAAGAATGAAGAAACTAAGTAATGACAGCCATAACGAAAGAAAAAAGATAATTAGTCAATATTTATAAATATGGAAGATTTAAGCAGAAATAAAGAGATAGGCCAGAAATTGAAATTTTATGGAAAGCAACAATTTGAAATGACAAAATAAGATGGTAACTTTCAACTAATAGAAATGGTAAACAATCGAAGTGAAAAGAAGTAAACAAAATCTTAGTGTAAGTTAGATAAATTATATCGTAAATTTCATTGTCTTCTAAAATAAGACTTAATTAAAAACTGGTATGTTTACTTAATGAAATATAAATAACAACAACAAAAAAAAGAAATGTTACATTTGATATTATTTATAATCCATTCAAAAATAACGAATAAAATGCATGCCTTTATTTTATTTTTAACATGACTGTATCAGACATAGTTGTTTACATTTGCGCTTCATGAATGTATCCGATGAAGAGGTTTATTATTCTAACAAAAGATTTGTAGTTTGAAAAACTATACACTTCTATCTGATGATGTTAACTATTAGTGAATGAATTGCTATTTTTATATTTTAAAATTCATATAGATTTGCTAGATTTTTTCCATATTGATTTTTTCCACTTTTCCATATTGAAAAGTAAATTCTAATTAGTCGCTATTTGAATCATTTCTTGCCACATCGAATATTCGGAGATCAATTTTCATGATAGCTGGCAATATTTTATAATGATAGGTATTTTAATTTCATAAGACATCAAATTTCTACAATTCTCACGAAATTAAATTAAGTTATAGAAACATGATTGCATTAGCTTTCCTATCCGAAATGAATGCTCTTAATTATATCGAATACAAATATGAATAAATAAGTTATTAAAATTTTGCAAATACAATCATAAATTCATAACTGTTCAAATAAGTTCTAATCATTCTATTTGTAAAAAAGTCTCGGGAAATATTTGAAAAAATTTTCGATGCGAACCTCGAAATAGCTTAAGATGAGAGCTATCGTTTACCAAAAGCATTATTATCTAAGAAGATGAAGAAGATTTCACATAGAGCTATTATCGATCTTAAGAACATATGGACGGATAAGTAATAGGATAAGCTTCAACAACTGGCAAAAGCTATTATTACTCCATCTATAGGTTAAAAAAATTGGTGCAAAAAGGTATGAACAAATTTTTGGATAGCGCTTATCAAAACATAACACGCAGTTGGCTCATTTAAATATATTGGACAAGAAGCTGTCAGTAATAAGTATTCAATTGTTTGCTTATTTTTCATTTCTAATTGAATAATTTTTGATTGATTAAACATTTATTGTTTCATTATAAAAGTTTCGTAAAGATCTTAACACTTTCTTTTTTCCTTCCAAATATGATAAATGATTACATACATTGGATTATTTCTGATAAAGATATAAAAAAAGAAAGTAAAATAAATTTCTCATTTTAAATTTTATTGCATAATTTTCATTGCATCAATTTTGTTTAACAAAAACAAATTTAATTAGTAATCAATATTAGTGACTTTTTGTTTCAGAATAAATTGGTTTAAAATTTGCACGATCGGCTATCGTTAAGGGATAACGTTTTTGCAAATTGTCTCCGTCAATGAAAGTTGCACGCTTCTTTTTCAAAACATGTTTTTTTTTTTTAAAAATTGTAAACGAGGAAGAGAGGGGGAGAAGAGCGAGGGAGAGGGGTTGTTTCGTACCATCTTTAATTGATTTTCCTTCCAGTTTTATTTATTTAACTCTTTTTTCCCCCAAGCAGTCTTTTAATATATTATATGCCATTAATGTACTACGATATATACCATTAATGTACTAGGATATATACCATTAATGTACTAAGAGAAATCTGCACATTTAGTACAATAAAAACCAACTTCTTTCACGTGAAATTTGTTTCAGTATTTGTCGGCTTCTAAACAGATTTAAAAACGAAGAATGCGTATCATCGTTTGAGAATTTGAAAATCTGGAGTTCGAAATGGAGCAGCAATTGGAATTGTCGTTTAGTTGCAGGTTCTGTGAATTTACATTCCTCCAAATATATCTGAATTTATACCGTATAAATATATTATGGAGCGTAAGATGTAGTTGAAATGGGTTGATTACTTGAAAGTATTGTTGTAAAGGTTGTCAGTGCCGACCTTTGCACTTTGACCTCTTTAATCACGCTGTTCTTACATTAATATCCACTTATTACGCGCTCATTCCTTATGGCATCTACATACCTTTTATATAGCCATATTCTACCTTCATTCATCAAAATTTTTAAATATTTAGTGCACTTCCCATAGAAGCTATCTCAGGTGTTCGGATTACCGTTTCTTTATGCTCCAGCAACAAAGAGAATTTTCTTGAGGTCGAATTTCTTTTCTTTTTCAGTTCATTCTTTTAAAGTGGTTCACAAATTAAATTCTGTCAGAAATCCATTTTCTCTATTGCCGTTGGCTTAACCGTCCGGTAGGATTGATTGGAATGATGATTATTCGAGAGCTCTTTTACGTGTTATGTTTACCTCTCTGTACCATCAAAAATCTTTACTAAATGTGTAGATAGTATTGAACAATTCCTTTTTTGGTGATGTTCCTTGAACTTCACTTGATAAATGAATGTTAATACTTTGATTTTTGATCAGATCGGCCAAACAGAAACAATTATTGGCAACATTAATCCGGTTTTCAGTCGTCGCTGTTACGTCTCATACTGCTTTGAAAGTTCTCAGAAACTTCAATGTGTTATGTTAGTTTTATATACTATTGGAATCTTGGTTTTTATTGAATCCTTATATATTTTGGCAAGGAGTAATTCATTCTTAAAAAATGCCGTCAACTGTTTTATTTTTGTAGAAATCAAGTTGATGGAAATAGTGAAAGGTTCACTGGTGTGATTGCAAGGGTGGAATGTGTATTAGGCGAAGTGCTATCACGTGGCGGTTCCATCGAGTTGCCACTGTTTCCAAACAAAGGTACAAATAAAATGAACTTTTCTTCAAGTGATGGAAGGAATATTTTTTAGAAAGATTTGTAAAGAAGTCTTGGATTTCGGAATGATTTTGAAATGTGATTCATGAGTGTGATTTTTAAAGGAGTAAAATAGTCATATTCACATTGCATGATAATTCAGTGAAATAACAATTATCCTGCATTTAAGATGCCGGGATTTGTTGATTCCTAGTAACGGTAATTTAAGTTCTCTCAAATTG
Organism: Cercopithifilaria johnstoni; assembly: GCA_916381525.1. NCBI lineage: Eukaryota > Metazoa > Nematoda > Chromadorea > Rhabditida > Onchocercidae > Cercopithifilaria > Cercopithifilaria johnstoni. The sequence goes on from CAKAEH010001029.1 coordinate 107,227, forward strand.
CTATTACAGGAATATCGTTTTTGCGCTTGGAAGTATGTGAGACAAAACTGTCAGGTCAAGCTGTTCGTTTGCAGTTTAAAGGTCATAGTTTACATGCACCATCAAGTGATTGTCCGTTGGATGCCTATTTTATGATGTATTTGGTTCCGGAAGGTGCACCAAAATTACTATTGCACAAAAGTGAAGCGGTTGCCGAGAAAAACCCTATATGGAATACCTTCCTCGTCCCTGTTTCTCACTTTTCATTTGCGTCCGTCAGCTGCTCGATTGAAATTGATGTTTATAACTACAATGTTAATCGCGAGTATGTTTCTGCCGCCAGACTGAATAATTATAAAATAAATGTTAAAGATATTGTTAAGTGCTTATGTAGAAGTAGAAGTATTCTAATCTTTTTATAGAACAGGTTTAATTTCCTTAGTGGTAATCCCTAAATAATCTGGTCTTCGTGTTAGTAGAAAAACCGTGTCATTTCTCACCAAGAGTGAGTCACCATCACTCGTGGTATCTATGAAAACTTTTTTAATTATTTGGTATTCTAAAGAGACTTTTATTTATGCATGCCTAATGCGTCGTTAAAAACTGTGAAAAATGTGCTCTGAAAGATTTTTATTTCAGGGACAAGCTCATAGGCAAATGTACGACATCATTTGACCAACTTTTAAGAGGAGTTGGCGCCTTAAACGCATACAAAGTATTCCATTTGCCGTATTTTATGAAGTATGATGCAAATTTATGTTGCTTCGTAATTCATTCATAAAGGCCATACGAAGCTTTTACAGTTATCAACTCTCGAGGGCAGAAAGAAAGGAAATGCTTCAGTGGAATTGGTGAACATTCTCCAAGTTGCATCGTCTTCATTCATTGATTATCTTAAAGCAGGGTAAATCCGTCCATTTTGTACTACTTTTTCATTTGTGTATGATATTTTTGGTACCACATGTAATGCAAAATTTTTGGTAATATGTATAATTGGCAGCAGCTTTCGTCATTGTGTATTATAAAAAACGTGTTTTCCAGAACGCAGATTCACTTCTCGGTAGCTGTGGATTTTACGGCTTCAAACGGGAATCCACTTGATGCATCATCACTACACTACATTCATCCACACAAGTTGTTTTTCTATTTTGGGTTTTATTTCAATTTACCAAATGATTTCAATTCATCATCAGATAACTAATAATATAATTTGATGTTTATGTTATGGTGCACATTCCAGATTATAGGAAGGTTACTCACAACAATGAATAGAACACACAATAGAGAAGTCATCATTTGACAGTGAAACCTAAAGTAGTTAAAGCTCGTGTTCTAGATTTAACCCGTATATGACAGCACTAAATGCAGTTACATCGGTAATTGGAAAATATAATAGACATGGACGAATTGCTGCACTTGGTTTCGGAGCACAAACACCTCCTGATTATAAAGTTTCACATCTCTTTTTCCTGGTATTTTTGTGTTAATTTTATTATTTCTCTTTTTTCTCCCATTTCTTTGCTTATTTGACTATTTGGTTTTTGGTTCGTGAAATTGTAGAATGGTGATGCCAAAGATCCGCATGTTAATGGTATTGATGGTGTACTGAACGCATATCGTTCTGCTTTACTCTCTGTACGACCATATGCGCCAACGGATTACTCCGAAGTCATATATCATACTTACAAGTGAGTCATTTCACCTTACTATTTCCAGGAATTATGTCTCAAAACATTATAAACAATGCGCGCTCAAAATGCCGTTAAAACAATGATTTTATTGATACTAATTTTGCTATTGCTTCTTCATATCATGATTTTTAATTAGGTTTGGAGCAGCAGTTCAACGTCAAGGAAGGAGTGATAATTATTTTGTGTTACTCATTGTGACAGATGGATGTGTGACAAATCCGGAGAGAACAGTGAATGCAATTGTGGACTGTGCGGAATTACCCATATCGATTGTTATTGTTGGTGTTGGTAACCAAGATTTTTCCCCAATGCAACGCCTGCTTTCCCCGACACTTAAATCTTCTGAGGGCCGTCTACTGCGCCGTGAAATTGTTACTTTTGTGCCTTACACTGCTTCTATGACCAGTAATGATCTTGTAACAAAATTATTACTAAATGTGCCCCGGCAGTTTCTTACCTGGGCCATGATGCATGGTAGGTTCGCACCGTCGAGATAACATTTTATCAAATTTTATTTAATCAGAAATATCGAATATAATTTGTGTTATTGTTACAGACATCCATCCCTACAAATCGTACATTACCAAACCTTTTCTTCTTATTACTACAATTTTTTTTGTAGTTTATTAGATTGGATATCTATTTTTATATAGTGTATTTTCTGATATTTGTAGCTGGTCATAGTTAAATAATGATTTTTGAATTAACCCTCCAACACAGACATTCCTCAGCAAGCTGTATTCTGCTTCCCTGTAATATTTCTGTTGATGAAAATAGTTCGTCCTCTTTCTCAACCATGCATTTTAATGGTTTTTCATTCAACATTATTTTTGATTAGAATGATTAAGTAGTCATCATCAGAAGTTACTTTTTTGAAGGTTTCACAGAAATCATTGCTAATTATGCTAAATTTCGTAGTTCTTATAATGCACTAATTTGAAAATATATCTGTTAGCTTTCCGGTTACGTACATCTTCGTGCGATGCGATATTTTTGTTCAGCGATGCAGAGAGTTTGAGTATTTGGCCAGGTGTATATAAACATATATATATATATATATTATTTCGATATTAAACCGATAACCGTATTTGTCGTAGTTATAATTACCGTTTATACGTCGCTGTAAGCTACTGACTATGAGTTTCTTAAATATAACAATTGTAAGTTTTCTACTTTAGATTAGAGTTTTGTAATAAAAAATTAATACAAATAGTTGGTTGTTTCATCTAAACTGTGAGCTGGAGGTAAATCGAGATCTACTGTTGGTGGCGGCAAGTAAGATCGAGTTATTACTGACGGCACTCCACTTCCTGAAAAAGTAATGTTTTATCAGGTTTCAAATTCAATATTTTATCATTTATTTTCAAGCTAAGGGATTTTCTATCCTACGCCATTTTTTTGAATGTAAAAAGGTTTTGATTGAACCTGTTATTGACATAACTCTCTGTTCATCTTCCAGCGCTTCCTGATCTTTCATTTTCTTCCTTCGATGCGATATTCCATAACGAACTAATGACATCAAACATATACTGATCAATAAAATTGTCATTATGATAGCTGCAAAATATACGAAATTTGGTTTTGGAATATGTTTTCGCTCCTCAAGTCTTAAGACCTATATCTTTCCTAATGTTAATTACTTCGAGGAGATATAGGTTTTAAGACTTGAGAATTAGATTTTGCATTGTTTCTCGAATGCGATGTAGTGCACTATCTGCAATATAACAGAACAGCAGCTAATAATAATAATAATAATCATTTTAATCAGAAGCAGGTATCCAGAATTAAAGAGATATATTGCTGTGATCGTGTTTCCTGTAATAGAGATTCCTAAATAAGTTTCAGAAGTACCAACCTAAGACAATCCAACCAACGAGTGACAGTGCATTGCCGGTTAGTGGGAGAGGTATGTCGTTAGCAGGGCAGTAATCCATAGCTCGTAACGGAGTACCAACTGAAGGACAGCCGTTAACACTGTCAACACAAGCAGCAACGCATCCAGGTTTATCGACGTCAATGTCAACATTTTCGCGGAGGTAAGTCCGAAACCACTCCAGAGCTGAATTGCACAACCACGGATTGCCACACACGTACATGACACGCCGTTCATTTGGATCCGGTAAAAATGAATTTGCAAACGTGCTGTCTGGTAACGTTTGGAGCTGATTAAAACTAAAATCAACTGCTCTGATGACTGAAAAAGCGGACGGGGCGTTTCGGTTACTGTTTTTACAAGTTAATTAAATGTTTCGAGAAGCTCATGTCCATTCAAATTTTTACTACTAATCTGGTCCGGATATGAAATTTGGAGCAACTCTTTGATTAATTCCTGAACTTCCATAATGTCTATGCAGTCACAGGTTAAAAATTCGGAAGATCATAGAGAAAAACCTGATATCGAGATGATTCATTTGTGGGAGATTTGCGAAAGCGAATGGTTCAGAGGTATCAATGCGATTTCCGCCTAAATTCACGGAATACAAATGATCCAGACCTTTAAAGTAGTCGGAACGTATCCTGGAAAAAGGAAGCAATTCTGTGGTTCAAATTCTTCAGCAACTTCATTCAATAACATTGAACTGAATTTTGGGTACTCACCTAGGAGCCGAAATTAAATAGCGTGTAAGATCAAAAAGTTTTAGGAGATATGAGGTGGCATAACGCTTCATTATCAAAATAATCATCATTGTTGTTAAGGGAAGATTGGTTCAAGGATGAATGTGTAAATCTTTACTTCTTAATTCTAATCTTATCTTTCAAAGAATTGAATATTTAATTTTCCGTCAGTTTATACAAAAGCTAGAAAGCTCCAACTTACACGGAAAGACGGTTTTTATTCAAAATAATTGCTTGAATATTTGGCGTTCTCTGGAAAACACCTCGCTCAATTGTATCAACAGCTGCTTCGGACATTTCCAAACGTATTAACTTGGATATATACTGCAATAAATTTGTATTTTATGCTTTGAATATAAATTCTGATAATGATTAGTTTTTAAGTTACCGAATAATTTAATTTGATAAAAATAACCAATTTGAATAATCGTAGTTCATTTCGAATTTCATTGTGATATATGGTTAGTATTTCTAAGTTTAGGAAAATTATTTCTTAATTGCTGACAGCGGCAGATATAAAAATAATTGCTTGAAAAATGGGACGGTACGAGTCAGTAGAAAGGAACTGAAATAACTAAAAAATGTAAATTGGGTGCAAAATTGATGAAACAAATGTGAATGTATTTTGATCTTATTGGAACAATTGCATATTAACCGTCATAACTGCATAATTATGAAAATAATGAATGACCCAAGTAAAATGGGGACAAGTATAATTTAAAAGAAAAGAAAATAAAAGCAAAGTATTAAAAAAACAGTAATTGACAGAATATAACAGGAACAGAAATGAAAGCAAAATGAACTGAGTATAGTTAATACTACCAAATTACAAACATAAAACTGATAGCTAGATCCGTTGTCATTACCTGGAAAGCGTTTGATGGTATCACGGTGATTGGGGTTTCACCAATGCCTAGAGTCAGCAGTTGCGGAACGAATGTGAACATTTCAGGTTGCCAGGAAGAAAATTTGTTACCCGTAAGATACAAATGTTGCAGATTTGGAATTCCTTGAAATGCTTGCGGAATGATTTGTGAAATGCCGTTGAATTCGAGCGAAAGTGAATTGAGATTTGGGAAATCTAACGTTCCAACAGGTACTTCGTTAATTTGATTTAAACCTAAATTTAGGTTAGTTAGTGTTTGTCGTTGATTAACTAACGAAGCAGATGGAATGACATTTAATGCGTTAGTTTCCAGACTTAGCTGTTGTAAAGAACGTAATGGTCTGAAAACAGGTGAATCATCAAGATTTTGATCCGTGAGTCGATTCCCGGCCAGTTCTAGTTTCTGCAGTATATCTCGTGATTCATAGTTTATGAATGAACTGGACTGCAACTGACTGATGCGGTTACGATTTAGAGACAGTTTCCTGAGGTTTGTCAAACGTGGAACACCAGCCATGGGTATTACACCAAGCTGATTATCAGAAAGATCTAAATCGGCTAGCTTATCAAGACTTGCTCCAACAAATGCATTATCATCTATTTGATTCAGATTGCAGCGATTCAGCACCAATCGTGAAATAGTAAAATCTTGAAATATATAGGCTGGAAGAGTTGGAATTATGGTATCCGTTATATGAAGAACAGCTATCTGAAATAATATTATCCATTGAATTATTTTGAATTATGATTAAGTTTTGAAGCTAAAAAAATGTTAATATTTCTCATAAACGAATATAATCTTTTGTAATTGATAAAAAAAAATGTAGGAGTTAAAATTTTAATAAAACTAATGAGTTTTCAAGATCTTAAAAGAATTTTCAGGAACATTATGATATATCAAAATAGAAAACTAATTGATAGTCGTTTTTTATCTCATTCAAAGAATGAATTCCAAAGAATTTTGTCATTCCAAAATTATAAATATATGGTAAAAAATAGTGTAAATAAACAACAACATACTGTAACACTCCGTGCTTCCGCTATGGCAGTTAATATATCAGATAAAGTGGATGCATTTTCACAAATAATAGCAACAGCTTCATGAATAGACGGTGCACAACGGCATGGTGGTTGAAGTGGTGGACATTGCGTTAGCGAAAATATTGGAAAAGTATTTAAAAAATATAAAATCATAAAGTGCCGTAGTTGATAGCAGTAGTTATGAAGATGTGAAGAATACATGTTTCTTTATAGTTACTGTAATATTTATAATATTAATAGAAATAATAATAGTGGCAGCAAAATGAAGATGAAATTATATGCAAAAGAGATAGGTGATGAAATTGATGATCTTCGGGAAAGGAGATCAGAGCGATTTGATGATGATGGATGACAATGCTTCGTACAATTTATCTATCAATCGAATCCATTAAAATGTAAAAGCAAGCAAAAAGGAATGGTAAGCTAAACTGTCCCTAACACTCTCTTCACTTACCACGAAATATGATGTATAATATCGTTCTGATGTTGACAGTGGTGGACAAACATAACGAAAAGGCAGAAAACCTGCTATAGTACAATATAAACTACTTCCACGATACTCTACATCATTTTCCACCTCTCTTCTCTACTTCATCTGAAAAAATCTCGAGGGATTGCACACACATATATATGTACATATTTTAAAAGAGCTACAAAGTAAACAGATAGTTTAATTCAATACGCATATATAAAAGATTCTTAACTAGCCATGAGTGTAGGTGCTTTACATCAACATTTGCACCGAGATTTACTACTGTGTGCGAAATTCGATGAAATAGTGCTTCTGTGATTACTCTCGTTTGTTAATTATTTGATTACAATGCGAATAATTCTCCCAAATCCAATTTGTAACAATTCCAAGATTCGAAAAGCTTGCATTTGTTTATTGCTATGAAGTAACCATAACTACACGCCATGTATTCATCAAATTAAAACTTTCGAAATCTATCCGTAATTCTCGAAGTTATTGTTCCATTGACGTTCACGATTGCTTTTATCAGTAGAGCGGAAAAACACAATAGTACTGTACTCAACACTTCAAACTATTTTTCGAAATTTTATTTTCTTGCAAACTTTTTTTCTCTTACAGATATTTTATTCTGGCTTTTTTCTTGCCAAATCAGCAACTTGAACCCTTACACCAAATATTTCTATGTTTGAAAACAGTGGACGAAACCGAATGAAAACAGAGTAATCATTTTTGAAAACTTTAAGCAGTCAGATTTTGCTGATACGACGAATTTTGTTCTCTTAATTAAGTGCACTATTCGTACCGTAGATGAAATGATCGTACTGTTTGTTTAGCCAAGCCGAACATCCAAAACCTATATGCTGAAAGCTAATCAAAAATATCAGTTGCAAATTCCACAGCTGGAAAATCCATGAATGTTCACTTCCGTAATAAAAACAAATGTGTCACCTTACTCGAAGATTAACATAATAGATTCCTAAGCTACATACTAAAAAATTTTATGGATTCAACGATAATTCTCAAGTACAGGGTTAAAAAACCGCTCTCTTTCTAAACCTATCAGTAATCTGCTTTGTTCAAGATGATATTGCGATGCATTTCATAAATTTCTATTAAATGCACCAACGAAATCTCTCGCGAATTCTTCATATTTCTCTAATCAAATATTTGTACATTCTTAATTCAAAATGAATGAAAAGTGATGATTCAGCCATAAATTTCCGCAATCTTTTTTCCTGCTGAGTTACATTTCGGGATTTAAGAAAAAGATTTTTTTAAATTATGCCAGAAAATTGAAAAGCAACAAAAATGACACTGTTTTAAAGCAATACAAGTTGAGATAATAATAAACCTACATGTAATCAGCGTAAATGAATGAACTAATCCCAGTAAAAACCATTGCTTCTAGGCTTCAAAATGAAGATTTTACAGCGGACGAAATTACGTCCGAAGATATGTGTAATGAGATTTGAAAAAGATTTTGTTGCCAAGGATTGGTAATGATAGAATCTTAATAAATTGAGTTCAACGATTGTTACCTTCACAACGCTTCCAAAAAATGGAATTGAAAGAAAGCAAGGTGATAACAAAGCGATTCGAACAATCGAATGTAACAAAATAGCAGATTTTCATGATTTCCAAAAAAACCAGGGATAAACAATGTAAAAACTTTGATATGAAAAATGAACCGTAAGAAGTACAGAAAATCAGTTATAGAAAAAAGGGAGTCTTATGGTAAAGCAAAAAAGGTACTCCCATTGCAAGCCAGAACTTCTGCATATAAACGATGAAAAAGGCTAATAATTTTTAGAAGTGCCTCCATCACTCCATTTCCTTGTCCAAATCCCTCAACATTTTCTAATGGAAATGCTTCTAATGTTGACTGGTGCAGAAATTAAAATTTCAGAACACAAAAAGCATGAAGCATAAGTGGTTAATCGGAACAAATACTGTCTGCTGAAGATGAACTGAAATTGAAAACATAAAATTAAAATGCATAAAACAGTTGGCTATGAAAACATATGTCTAAAATATATGACAATGATCTTTTGAAATTAGTAACAAAAAGTTAAGATAGAATGTTATTTAATGCACAATATGAGCATCTCCTTGCATCGCCAGACCGGTAAATTTCAATAACACTTAAATCTGTCCCGGATGAATGGAATTAGGGGATGTACAGCAGTAAAAATATCATATAATATTGGAAGTACTCAACTGTTTAATATAAGTTACATTATTCACTGGATTACATAAAGCACAAATCAATTTTTCGAAGAAATATTCTTGCATTAAAAACAATGCAAACATTTTGGAGGAAACTAGGAACTGTGCCAGTCAAAACTTACCTTGCAAAATCAACTGCCATAGGAACAAAACGTTAATAAAAATGAATAAGAATAGCCCAGTGGTCACTAGGGAAGCAAAGTGAGGAACGAATTCTGTTCTGCCCTTCAAGCGAAAAATTCACTCTCGAGAAGACATCAGCACTAGAACAGAAAAGAGTGTACAATTCAGCATTAGAATAAAAAAAGCATACTTCTCAGAATTATAAGATCTAGCTAAGCATTAATACTTGATCTCATGCTTCCAAAATATCGTGCAGATTAACGACTGCTTATAAAAATTTAAGTAACTTCTTGGTTAGTGTTGATGAAAAATTTTTCAGCTCTAGCAAAGAATACCACAGCTAAATTATGTGTAAAACAAGGCTTAAAAAGATATTTGATGTTGATAAAACATCATCTTTGATGACAGCTAAAAGCCGCAACACACCTTTTATAGATAATACGATCAAAACGGCATCGGGCGTTTCCAGCAGTTTTATTGTCATTCAGTAAAGTATCCCAAGTAAATTTGAATTTTCTTTTCGATCCTGCAGCAATCCATGCATCTTCAAATCCAGGGGGAAGTTCGCCAATCTATATTTTAAAAGATAATGAATAAAGAGAAATGCTAAAAAATTCATTTGATATATAGAGGATATTTGAGCTATTCTAAGCTTCTTCGACCAAAACGCAAAAAAAAGCCCGAAGATGAAATGGGAAAATCCTTTCACTTCCCGACATTGATACTTCCAAATGACACAAAGCAGGATATATCAAAACTATAAAAGCATCTAGTACAGATTTCTCTCAAAGCAATACATATTCGGATAAACGCAAAATCCCTAACCTCATTATTACGAACATTAAGATCACCTCCAAAAACGATAATAGTTTTGCCATCATCCCATTCAATCAGCTGTTCGAAACATTCTTGAATTTGTGTGAGTCTTATGTCAGAGTGCTCCTTCATACTTTCAAGATGTGTATTTAGCAGCATTATTTTGCGACCATGTAACGAAGTCTGAAAAAAAAAACAGCGTATTACAACACTAAAAAACGCAAACAGCGGTAATTATCGCTCAATAAAGAATGTAATATGGATTATAAGCACTGTTAATCATTTTCACCGTATTTATAAGCTATAAGAAAGAAGAAAAGATGGTTCTACATTCAGGGAAACAGGTACAGCAGGAATAGAGAAAAAGCTAAAAAAAGATCCATGAAGACCAGTAAGTTAAGTGAACCAAGAAATTTATTGTAATCAATCTTCATTTCCAAAGAGATAGCATAAATTCAAAGCTGTATCGACCTCCACAAGCTGCATTGATCGACCCATTCCTGAACGTCTATATGGGATTGCTTTATGCGAGATCAACTCGATGAATGGCTTTAGGAGAACGACCGTAAAATATGGCAAATTTGGAGTTGCAACCAAGATGCTATATTCACCACTCAAATTCTTCCTGATTTGCGAAACCAAATCTGATGTCATTTCTTGTAGGAAAACCACATCAGAAGAAACCCTTAATTTCAAAAACATTAATCAACGAGAATTACAATATGCATGTATACTTATAACTTATTTAATAACAAAGCTAATGTTTTTTGAGTCGCATAGAGAGATGAAAATAATGAAATCATTCAGTCATTTAGACATCTTTCGCGGTAGCAACTCGACTGAAAACTGAAAAAACTGGTCATGGCTGTGCAATTCCAATGAAGCCGATTCTTGACCTAATCGATTATTAACCTATCAAAATATGTCATAGATGTTTCCGTTTGCACAGAGCTTCCAGCAGAACATCCAAATCTTCTTTATCATCATGGTAAATAGTCAGATTGGATCCCACGCAAAGAATAGAAATACAGTTATAAAAAAGATGTCAATACCACAAACTTTGAAATTATGTAGCAAACTGCAGTAAAACGAATAGCAAGATTGCTTTCATCAAGACCATCAATGTTCCATGACATGACAGTGAGCGAGAAATCATCACTTGGTTTACTTGTAACACAGTTAGGTAATGCTTTCGTTGAATTAGTTCCTCCTTCGGCTTCCAGCGTATGCGAAAAGAAACGATCCAGTGCAGGCTAAAGCAATAAGAAATCGAGTGGTTGGTAAACAAAATATGTCTGCTTAATGAAGCTAATTGTAGAATTCTAAGATTCAGTGGACGTAAATACTAATAGGAAGGACAAACTTGAAAATACGCTTTAGTGTGATGCAATATTATCCATTCCTTCCTCTTCCTAAATGACGACAGATACTTGCCTGCAACTGCCAGTTAAAATCCTGCAAAAAGAAATGCGCGCAAGCTTCATCCGTTTTGGTGATTTGAGCAAACATTTTCATCGCCTCCTCACATTCTGCATTTGATGGTTCTATCTCCTGCAAGGAAACACTCATAGCAAATCACGAAAAACATTACTGAATTATGAATTGAAAGAGTAAACCACGAATTGTAAGATAATGACTGTGGATGAGCGGCGGTAAAATCCTAAAAAATTTTAATGAGATCATACGGATAGCAAATCGTTCTTGGTGGCAGCACTACCCTGCTTTAAATCCCACTAAGGATGTCAATGAGCGGATCGTTCAACTTCAAGCGCTTAACACATGTAACACATTTAGCGTTGCCCTCTTGGCTTGCGTAGTTCACATAATAATATGACTCCTCTATGACACTTTCCCGTTAATCATTGTCATTTTCATATGACGACGAAGTCAAAGGTTAAACTTTGGAAAACAATATGACCATATTTTACCTAAATCGAAAAATCAGCAGAGACGAAAATAACACTATAACTTTTGCATAGTAGAGGCAATCAACATGAACAAACTTACAGAACTGCAGTTTCTCGAAAGCTTCTTCGATTCATCTCTTTGTGCATTTCTTGACGAGCCAGCAGTATCCATTTACACAGTCAAGTGGTTAAAAATTACGACGTGATACTAAAGTTAACCTTTAAGTCAGAAAATAAACATCAGTATTGCGAGCTTTATCGTCAATCCTTCTCCCAATTTTTAGACTTTTAATAAACATTAAAATCCAGCCTTCTGAAATTGGTAAATGAATAAGGGGGAAGGAGTTCGGCGAAACGAGAGGAAAGAAGAGAAAAGCTGAAAAGAATGTATTAAAAAATTCTCATAGCTTCAACCTGGGAGTTCTTTTTATAACAGTTGAATCCTGAACCGAAATAACAATAACACATAGCAATATCGACTGAAAGGAAATAATAAAGTTAAAGTCTGCTTGCTTTGTGCCGATTTGGTTTTTAGCCTTTTAACCACCAACCTGATGCTCTTCCTAAGCACCAACCTGCTGCTTTACCAATTTGAACTCAGTAGAATAGGGCATAGATTAGAACTGAGAAAACTGATATGATCAGTTAGTGAGAAAATAGATAACACGGTTAGTGTTTGCAGTAAGGCGGACTAATAAAATAATCGCTGAATTACGCTGAGAAAGATTGATTAAAAATTACAGTATAGTAGATTTGATTTTTTTAAGGGTTAGCTTAAAACATCATTTCTGAAGGAATGAAGATATTCCTTCAAAATTCACTTTTTTTTTTATAAGTTCTTGAATTTTTTATTTGCAATACTTTTATTTGTTAAATTTCCTCATAGAGGAAATTCTCCATAGGCAGGATGCGAATAGGCAATATTCTTTCATTAATTTCTTGTATCATTGTTCACTTATTTCTTGAGAAATTTTTAGGTTTCTTTTTTAGTTTCGCTTTCCGAGATTTATTTTCCTTTCATAAATAAAAATTTCAGGTTCATCGAATTATGTCCTTATATGGAAAGAATGACTGTCTTATTCCTCCGAAATATGATTGTGATTATACACCAATGTATTGGTACGATCATTTTTTGAGGAATAGGTTTCATTAAATTAGAGCAGGCAACATCTTGGATCCATCCTCCTCATTCAGATTCTTACTTTGACTAGGTCAAAATCGAAATATGTTATCTTATTTCTGTATATTCGGGAATTAGTTCTGCTTATGCATTTGTAATTTAAATGCTTCACTTTCTCATAAATTATGTGTTGAAATTCACTAGGATTAGGATGAGTTGTATTAGATCATATAAACTTTCCATAATTTATAGTGAAGAAAATATCTGGAAATTATGTAAGAAGGTATCAACATCATTGGAAGAACTGAGCTGCTGCAGTGCTGTATTCATTTCCAACAAAAACCGAACGGTAATGAACGGCCCAGTTATTTGTATCATAGATTTTTACTTTTGTATTTTACCATAATTAGGGATACATTTTACTTTAAAATTTATGAGTTTTAATTTTTTTACTCCATTTTTTCATAAAAATGTTTCATGGTTATCTAAATAGCATGAATGTATCGTTTTAGGTTCCCCTATGGAAACAACGTGCTGCAGCAATAGGACGAGATTATGTGATTTGGGTCAGTATTAATTTTGGGGCATTTTCTTTATTATTTTTAAAGATTCTGTCTTTTTACACATAGCTCATAAGTAACGCTTGTGGGATTTGTTTGTTCACTGGAATGTTTGTTACAGGATTATCATGTAATTTTATTATATTCAAAGTCGAATTCAGTACTGGTCTATGATTTCGACACAGCGTTAACTTTTCCTTGTGATGCTCAAACATATTGGACTGAGACATTTCGTCCTGAACTGAATTTGGATGAAAATTATCACAGATACGTTTCATTTTTTATCAAAGCTGAGTCTTCATTTTATTGTGCACCAAATGAAAGATTGATAGTACTGTTATAATTATAATGTTTAATGCTAGGAGCTGTGTATGACAGCTGTAGAAAATTAACTTGAAAATAATGGAAACGAACAGAAACTTTATCCATCATTTGTATAAAATGGTCACGTCTTTTTCCAGGCTTTTGTTGTTTCAGGTGTTTTCGAGTTATTAGTGGCTTACATTACCTACAGCACTTCTCTTCTGATCGAAGTCATATGCTGGAAACTAATGGGAATCACAAGGCACCACCACCTTCTTGGGCTCCTATATATGATCCAGGTATGCTTAATAGCTGCTGTTTAACCACCATCGAGTTGTTTATGATAGTAAATTTTATTACTTGTTAATATGCTTTAGATATCGGCAATAATCTTCATAACTTTATATCCATGGACAGTCATTTGTTGAAAGATATCAGCGAAGTATATGATGAAAATTCTTTCAGTAAACTCATTAATGAACGATTAAGAAGTGAATGTTGAATTTATTTATGCGTGCTTGTTATATAGATATACATCTGTTTTTTACATTGATTTCACTATATTCACTTTGTTTCCGTAAATTGCTGATTAGTATTTTTGCTTTGAGTGTATTTCTACATAGTTCGATTTCTTTTACTGAATTTGTATCGATGAAAAAAGAATATCAGGATTGCAGCGATTTATAAAAACTAAAAGCTTTTTATCACATCTATGGCTGATAATTTTGTTCGGTATTCATTTTTTTGTTTTGGATTATTCAATGCCATTGTACAATTCTTTTCTTCAGAAGCGCGTCCCAGATTTCTTTTATGTGCATATCGTTCTCTTCTTTTCATATCTCTACTGCGCAACCGTTTTAGCCACTAAATTCATCGCTGGACTTTATAGAGTGCAAGTTGTTAGTCTTTCAATAAATTTTATATTGCTGAACTTGAAAAAAATTGAAACAACTTCGTATTTCGTGATGGTGGCATAAATTATCTTCGTATGGGATTTGTAAAGGAATTAGTTCATTCAATCAAATATGAGGAGTTATATCATTCTGGGCTATGCAAAAAATTGCTTATTTCTGATGTTATCGAGACTTCAAACCAATTCTGTTCAGGAATTAAATTGATAATGTTGCGATTGGTGAGGCTAAATCTCGAAATGGCGACCTCATTTTGTTATTTATTCAGTATAGGAAGGTCAGAAATTATTTAGAATTATTCTTTGAAGTAAGTTTTTCTTATCAACAACTTTTTTTCTAGTCTGTTGATTTTTCTCTCTGCTGACTGGTTTCAAATACTTCCAGATTTAAATTGAGACGTACTTTCACTACTTCATCGACGGCAAAAAATATTAAGCATTTCTGTGTCGATCTTGCAAAAAGAAATCTTATTTCCACTTCACACCCATCCAATTTATCTGGCGATGATTTTAAATTGGTGTCAACTCTTCCCAATGTAGTTTACGCAGGTAAAGCACGTTCTATAAGTAACTATTTTATTTATGGGGTACCCTCTATTTAGGAAAACATTGATTTGATAGTGAAGTTAAGTCATCCTTGTGTGTGGTTCTTTGTTTACAGCGTAGAGTTGCTTAATTATTTCAGGATTTGATCCTACAGCAGAGAGCCTTCACATTGGTCATTTGCTAGTACTAACGAACTTATTTCGAGCAACTTTACACGGGTGTCATGCGATTGCTCTGATCGGCGGAGCCACTGCTCGAGTTGGGGATCCAAGCGGTCATATTAAAGGTATTGTGATTATTATAGCCGTAGATTTCAGGCATGACTGCCTATCGAAAACCATTATTTGGCGATTTTTTGGTCTGTCTTTTCATTTTTTAGAAGCAATCCAGATTGTCTAGAAAAATTTCAGATCGGGTCATTATTCCGGGTCACGAAATCGACCAATACGTTAGCAAAATTAACTCACAAGTGGTGAAGTTATTTAATAATTTCACAGAAAATAACATTCAGCCGAGCAAACATTTATCGATTGTCAACAATTCTGATTGGCACTTCAAGGCAAGAAAGTTTTCCAAAGTGGGGAAAGATAGCCTGTGTTTTTTCACCAGTTGCAACGATGTGCACTTCATTTTGGAGTGTGAAATCTGGGATTTGAGGAAATATTTATGTCCCACTGTTTGGGATTGAATGAAACTTTTGCAGAGTCATTGATGTTATTCCTGTGCAATTCGATACAAATTTGGTTTCTTATAATTTACTTGAGTCTATACTCAATTTTACATTTAACATAATGATTTATTTTACATCGCATCATTTTTTGCAGATGAGTTCGACCCAGTTTCTGGAAGTTTGTCGAGATTTTCGGTTAGGTGATATGCTTAGACTGGGAATGGTCAAGTCTCGGATGCGTGACGGGTCAGGCCTTTCTTGCACTGAATTTTTATATCAGATATTTCAATCATATGATTGGTACCGCCTTTCACGTGACTATAACTGTCACTTTCAAGTAAGGAGAATATCTGCGAGGATTTATCACTGAACAATAGTTTCATTTTGCCCACAAATTTGAGAATTTATTTGGATAGAGGTGAATCTTGAAAATGGATGGGTTAGGTATAGGAAAACAGCCATAAGTTTGATGTTTTCTACAAAAAATAGCAAAAAAAGTGTCTGTTTTGCGTTGCATATAGTGTTTGATGTTCATAATTATAGATAGGTGGAAATGACCAACTGGGCCACTTTGACGCAGGCTATGATTACATAAAGAAGAAAACTGGGAAGCTATCTGCCAGCATTTGCTTACCTTTACTTACTGACGCCCAAGGAAAAAAGCTTAGCAAAACTTCAAAAGAAGATAGTAACATATGGCTAGATGAACGAAAAACATCGCCTTTTACTTTCTACCAATATTTTCGTCAAAAACCAGACTCAGTCATAGTTCCCTTGCTAAGGTAAGTTTATTTGTCTCAAATTCCTTCACTAACGGTAATGTGATCGTTCAAAATACCAAAGCCTTTTTGTTTTCCCCTCCTTTATGTTTTAATATATAATTTAGATGTCAGAGCATTAAAACTTCTTGTACCTGTATATAACGAGTCGAACAGTCTACATATGAAGCCGGTAAAGGAGTGGAACGCATATGGAATAAAAATTAAAGCATTCACTTTAAATAAACCTTCAAGTTCTTCAGAAATCAATGAATTCGTCTGCTTTCCAGCGAAATTCGTTAACTTTTACCGCTTTATAGGTACTTTTCCCTACGAACAATCGAAGAAATAGAAGAAATTGAACGGGAACACCAAACAAATTTAGGGAAATGGATCGCTCAGGAGAAATTGGCAGAAGAATTAACGAAGTTTGTACATGGAAGTAATGGGTTTAAAATGGCAAAGCAATGCTCGGAAATACTTTTTCATGGTAGTTATCGACAATACTTTTTCATGGTATAAACAGTAGCGTAAATATCACTTTAATTGCGGATAACGAATAATTTCAGGCTCTCTTTCTGAATGGCGAAAAATGCCGACATCGTTTATAGAAGAACAGTTTGGCAGCGCATCTGTGCAGCAGCTTTTTCGATCCAGTTTTTCAACGATGGGAGAATTAGCCGATAGAGTACATAATGGTGAGGGATCTAGCATAAATAAGATGAAAGCAGGAGCTTTGAAGTTGAACGGAATACGGTTTACGAATCCTGATGAAGTGATCGATTTTGATAAGATTTGTTTGGATGGCAAAAATATTACACTTGTTTGTTGGGGTAAACGAAAGTACCATTTAGTTAGGTGGATTGATTGATTAAGGACTGTAAATTATTTTTGTATTGTTTACTTTAGTGATTGCTGTAATTGTTGAACTTTGAAAATGGCAGAAACGCGCACATCACATTATTTTATGTTGGCATGTAACCAATATATAAATTTGTAAACTGGCATGTAAACTTGCAGCTGACTTGAAACTAAAATTTATTTTTAAAACAAGCACCTTACCTATGGTATGTGATCTTGATTAAACTTTTTATGGATCACGTGCCAATTTTACTGTGGATATCATAACCGTTCGTAATGCATGTTAAAGAATATAGCAATGGAATACGCTCAAAAGAGAAAAATTATTTTTTGAAGGGCATTTCCATGAAACTGGTACACGTCGATGATTATCGCTGTTGTCATGCTGATTTTGATCCCTTCATATAAAAATTCATATAAAAATATAAATTCATATATTCATATAGAAATTTTTTGACTGATTCCCGGTTCCTATTGATGCGTTTTTACACTCGTGAAGCGGATATGAAGATGGGAAGAAGATACTGCACTTTTTTCGTAGCTAAGAATTCCCGAAATTTTCACTGGATAGGAGAAAGCAATTTCAACCTGAGCAATTAACTTATTTTGCCGCCATAAGAAGTCAACAGATAGAAATACTTAACTTCAAATTTGGAACTGGACTCGGAATTCACCCTTGACTTAAAAAATTCAACACCAGGCTTAATCCCCTCCGTCGGCCCGTATCACACAGGCTCGAAATCCCATTTAATACTACAAGCTTCATAACGTAACAGGACAAGGTTGGACAATACGAGTTATGTTCTGTCCGAACTTTGACAATACGAATTATGAAATTCCGTAATTCAAATGACGAGTAGCGGGAAATCAGAGCGCTACGTTTGTGTGATGTTAGGACTTCTGGGTGAATAACTTACCTTTTTTGGAAGCTGCGGAGTAATGTATGTCACTGCACTGCTAATATTGTTAAGTATTAACTGCTATCAGTAAACAGTTGTTTAAAATACGGGTCTCTGATCTCACATTTCATTATATTACTTCACTAAGCAGTTTAAAATACGGACCTCTCATATCACATTTCATTACATTGCTATGTATGTATATGTGAGGTTGTGTCCACGACTCATGTATTTGTAAGATAGATTGGAATCCGTTAAGAATTGAATTGTTAATTCTCATAGAAATGGTGGAGAATATAGCAAAACGTAAGGTAACAGCGATGCTGCATTATATGCCAGAGATTATTTGGCATGATCGAGAGTCCTTACTTTCTGTGGATTTTCAAGCACAACACGATGAAATCGATTTCTATAAGGTCGTTGTTAATTCGTTTTATTTGGTCTTATTTATTCTGCAATTAGTGTAGCTAGCTTCTGATTTTTCTTCTGTAGATGATAATATAATGTATTTAAATTTAGCTATGCACTGCATGTGCCAAGGGTCAAAATTTTCCTTTATATATTTGATAGGGTTTAAATGGTATGATCTTATAAATTAAGACAACAAATGTTTTTTCATCTCTCTGATAACTTATTACTCGTTAACTTTTGTCATTACTCAACTCAAAAAAGTCATTTTTATCTAATATTATCCGTTTATAATTGATGCAATTGTAGTTGGTAACATGTAGCTTACAAAAAGAGGTGCGAATTTGGAAGATGGATTTTCGGATGTTACCATTTGGAATTGAAGATCTTGGAGTATATTTCATTGCAAATTTAGTTGGTCATCGTACAACCGTTAATGTCGCACGTTTTTCACCAAATGGTATTTTTTGATCAGGAATAAAGTGATATTGAAACTTTAGATTTATGCTTATCTATCAACTTTTACAAAATTGAAGGACAATTTCTTGTGAGTGGAGATTGCGATGGTTGTATAATCATTTGGAAATTCGACATGAACAGTTCAAATGTAACATTGCCACGAGATGATGACTTTCCTCCAAATGTTGAAAATTGGATCAGATACAAAACTCCATTAAGGTAAGATAACATGGATAAAATATTGAATACTGTTGGCAGCTCGAAGTCCGCAATATATCTCGATTCTCCAGATGATGAAGCACTATCTCTTTTACTTTCATAGACTTCCATAGGAAAGACGGCCCCTAAGTAAAGTTTACTTGTATCTTACTTTCCTGCTCGGTAATGACATCTTATAAGATTTCGAATTGTTCATGCTTTTCGCACTGCCACAATGAATTTGGTTCAGTCACGATGGCGATATCTGTTCTTTGTGTTGGAGTCCGGATAGCAAGCGTTTTGCTATTGTATCCAATGACGAATCTTTCGCAATATATGACGCAGATACAGGTAATATTCATTCAAATGCTAGCTTTTTTTAAAAAACTTATTTTTGATTTCGAAGAAAAAGCCAATTTCAAGAAACTGATTCGACGAAGTTTTCAACGAATGAGCATGAACAACGAAGTTTATATTAAGAAAGTCGTAGCAATAAACCTGTAAAACAGGTAGACGCTTATGGCAGATGAGGTCATACCGACGTTTCCCGAATGGTGTTGCATGGGATCCACGTGGAAAGTATATCGTTACAATGTCCACTGATAGAAAATTGGATATTTTGTGTGGGAAGAAAGGAACTCGTTTAGTATGCATTCAAAATGTTCGCTTACCGGAAACAACTTTGCGCAAGTCAAATTTGGCAGCTGGTGTAAGTTATAATTTGGCGAATTATTTTGGGAAATAATTCAAACACTTTATATCTGACCAATAATTGACTATTAATTGAATGATGTCGAAATTTCGTCCTTTAAAAGAAAACTCTTTTTAGAAATATAAGTTATTTCACGATGATCAGTTGATGTCCTTTTCTAGAATTCCAGATTTCTCACCTGATGGTGAATTATTGATTGCACCAAGTATGTTTAAAAGATTTTGCTTCGCTCTGTATGTTAAATCAGGGATTATCCATTCCATACGATATATATCGTAAATTGAAGAATAAATAGAAAAAATAAAATTTTTAACTTCTGTTTAAATTTTTAATTTCTCGTTTTGCGTTCTGAAATTGTATCTATGAAATTCCGAGCTAAATCATAAGATTTTTGCTGCGATGTTATCCTGACTATGTTGTTTAGGTGGTATTTTGGAAACCGATTCTTCGAATATTTTCGGGACCTATATTTTTCGTCGTTGCGATTTTCCAAAGTGAGTTTTATGAGTGAAAAATCTTTTTTTAATAATTACTGAAGCATCCATGAAGTGTCTACATAGTCTTAACGACCATTTAAAATATGTCTTTTGTTACTTTCGGGATATTTGATATTTCACATTACTGCATTTCGAACTCCTTGGTGCTGAAAAGTTTCACTGCCTACGGGAAAAAAATAGGGGCTTTAAAAATCGAATTAAACACGAAAATTTTCGATATTATTCTCACTTAGAACTTTGTGTCTTCATTTTTAGAGGTCGTCCAGCTGCATTTATTCCTTCTACAAGAGCTACTTTTCGTGTATCTTGTTGCCCTGTTTTGTACAAACTTCATAAGAAAATTACCCGTAACCCTCTAAAGTAAGTTCTCATTTGTTGAAGTTACAGCTCACTAGGAGGAAAAAAGTGTTTTATATGTTTATTCCAGTTCATAGTTAATTTATCTGAAAAATAAGTGAAATTTTCTTAGAAGGAGCATATCATTATTCCAGTCACTATCAAGAAGTGTGTTTAGGCTTCCATATCGCATTGTTTGGGCTGCGTTGACTAAGAATACTGTGTTTATTTTCGATAGCCAGGTCTGCAGATGTATTGCTTGTGCTACCAATCTTCAGTATGATACTCTCACAGATATGACATGGAGTCCCGATGGACGGGTTTTGATGATTTGTTCTTTGGAGGGTTATATTAGTTTCATCAGGTACACTTTTCAGCTGTTTGACACACCAAAATAAATTGGTCTCTCTCCTCCGTCAACTTAATTGTAGTACGTTCATCCATTAGTATTTTCCATCTAGTATTAAATTATTTCAGTTTAGAATAAAACTGTCTAATTTAATAAAATATCTGAATTTTTTATTTGCTTGTTATCGTTTCTACACCTTGCTTTCATGCATGTTTATGCGAATGACGAATGTTTATACGAAATTATTCAGATTTGGTGAAATAGCATTAGGTGAAAAGTACACTGAAAAAATACCTCGACTTCCGCCATCGCCGATATTTGATCGAGGCACAAAAGGACGTAAGTGCGGTAAGTAGTTCCATAAGTGTTCAGTTTTCCAGCCAGGTAATTCGAACCGTTTAATAAAAAGCTGTAGGCATTATGTCGTCATATTATGATGGCTTTTACAAGGATTGGATGAAGTTTTTGTACTTTATGGTGAACATTTAAAAAGTTTCAGGAAATTCTTTGATTCAATTGGATGAAAAAGGAAAAAAAGAAAGCTCACCACCTAATTCACTTTTGAAATTTTTTAAAAGAATTGCCGCGTCTCAAACAGGAAAGGAGGAAGATCAAGCGAAGGCGTAAGTTTGTAGGATTTTTCGGACTATTGGTTATGGCTACCCTCAATTAGAATAATCAGGAAGACGATATTATCAACTGATAAATTAACTCATACAAGCATTGGAGTACTTTAGTTTGGCTTACAGTTGATATATTGTCTTTGATCATGCCAATTGCAGAAGCAAAGCATGTAGTGGTGTATCGAAGCTAGAGAACAGAAAAGAAAATGATAGTGCGAGCTGCAGCAGTAAGCCTAGAACAATTGTGAAACGTTCTGGTACATTTGAAAACAGTAAAAAAGAATCTGATGTTATAATTGGGAACAAGAAACGGGCAAAGTTAACCACGTCACCG
This sequence comes from Cercopithifilaria johnstoni, assembly GCA_916381525.1. Classification (NCBI taxonomy): domain Eukaryota; kingdom Metazoa; phylum Nematoda; class Chromadorea; order Rhabditida; family Onchocercidae; genus Cercopithifilaria; species Cercopithifilaria johnstoni. The sequence continues at coordinate 129,527 of CAKAEH010001029.1, forward strand.
TTGTAGTAATTTAATGAAAATTTGATATAAATTCAACAGAATATACCATGTTGATCTTCGTTTGACAAAGCTTAAGATAATTGAATGTTTTTCAAGATGTGAAGTCGTATGTTTGTTTATATGTATATGGCTTAGATTCATTAATTATATTTTTGCCTCTTTTATTCAATATCCACTTTCTTTTGTTGTGTTTTTCACGTTGTTATGTTTTACAAGTTTACTTTCGATGATTTTCTCGTATTTTTTTTTTGTGATCTTCGTCTCATTTTCATGTTGACTCTCGGAGTTTGTCTCGAATGATTTTTTAAAATTTCTCTTTCGGCAGTTCCCAGTGATATATCTTTTTTTGACAGTCCAATGAATCCTTCCATCTATTCTCAGTTTGACAGTCAATGAATTCTTTGGTCTACTTTTCTGAAACGACTTCATTTATAATTTAAATAAACCAGACTCGCTAATTTTTTTTTAACTTTTGGAATCACCATTTATTTCTTTCCTAGCAACGACTATTTCTAGTAATAAATGATGAAAGAATGTCGCCATCATTTGGCACTTGGAAACCAGATCCATCAAATGGATTGGAACTTTGCAGTTTACTGAAAACATTCAAATCGCTAAGTTACTTTCTGTTCCATCCTTACATAGTATGGACTGACCAGATAGAGGCAACTAACTTTCTGAGCGTGTAATTAAATCGGTGAGATTCATTTATTTCCGAATAAATCCCAAAATGCTAAAATACTCTGAAAATTATGTTGTAATATTCTGAAACTTTTGATATATAGCCACAAACTTTCCTCAGAAAAGTGCAATGATGATGGAGGCGCAAGAAAATGCATAACTTCCTTGCTGATAATTTTTTAGAAATTAAATGTAACATCTAGTCGCACATGTGGCATCATCGACTTGTTTAAACGACGCGTTTATCAGTATAAACAAATTAGGTGAGTGGTAATTTGCATTCGATGTACAGATTCCAAACCAAACGCGGCATATTTGTTTTGACAATACATAACAATAGATGTGATCGAATTATTGATATCTCAGATTTTTGATCTTTTTTCTGCTTTTCTGCTTGCTGATATCACCTTCGTTACAATCTTGAAGAGTACTCTGAAATTATCTACAATTCACTACAGTGTATACCTTACACTGCTAATGTCTTAGACTATTTCAAACCCTGTGTTGATAGTTGATAGGAATTTGTGTGTCTTCAATTGTTGATTTTTCAACAAAAAAGAAAAAACCATTTTTAAAGACAAAAACAGATGGATAGACATTAAAAAAAGGCATTTTCAGCTTGAGAATTATGAGAAAAAAGGGTGGAAATATCAACCAAAAGAAATATTACCATTTTTTTGCTGATACTGCTCGCTTATGATATGATTCAGAGAGGGAAATACTTGCCGAACCATTTGTGTCATGCCATATGCAATGACAATCATTCTTAATTCATTATCTGCTTGTGGCACCCACTGCAGTCTAAATATCTTCTTCCCATTATTTTTTCTCAAAAATTTTGTCAGGAAAAAAGTTAAAATTGCATTATTGTCTCTGAGTAATTGTAGTACGCTAAACAAACAGGAAAAATCTTCTTCGCGATATCCATCACATCGTTTCTTTAATTCATTTAAGCATCTTTTCATTATCATACTAATATGATAGAGAGTAATCGAGTATTATGTTTAAATCCATTTTGATAATAAAAATTCCCGGGGTCAAATTTCAAATATATTGTCTTGCTTTCACTATTTTTAGTATTATAATTAATAGGCATTTTTATTCAAAACATCAATACTTCTTAACAAAAAGGAAATTCAATTTACCGTAATGAATTTTCATCGAAAAATATACCATTAGGCCGAATAAATGCATAAATTTTGCCTTCTTTTATGAATTGCCATTTTGCGCGTGTAATGAAACAACGACCGCATAATGAGAAGAAATTAAAATTTGAATTTGATACGAGTTTAATTTGACAGCGATTACACTGATCAATATATGAGGTGATTTGAACAACATTTGAGCATGGTAATTCCAAAAATTCGAATATTCGCATGCCTTAAATTCATTCTAGTAATGTTTTGATCCAATTTTTATTATTTTAGAATTCAGTCTTACCGTGTGTATATGATAAGAAGAATCGTTAAAAGCTTTGCAAGAAGAAAATGATAATCAATTAATGGAGGCTTTGAGTTTGTTTAGAAATCATTAAACAAATGGATTCCAAATTTCGCCTTCGAAAACTACCGCATCTGTGTAAACTTGCCATCAAGTTATTCAAATGACCTGATAATGGATGTCTGATTTTAGCTAACACAGTTCCACATTCTTCAGGATCAGAATCGTCAAATGTGATCGAAAAAATCCTCTTGGTGCCTTTAGAAAGAATCATTTCCTCAGGGTGTAAGCTAACGCTGAGTACGTGAACATTATTTGCATCTGTTATTATAAAATCAATCGGATTGAAGTTTACACTGTTTTTGATAATATACTTCTCGAGAGCTGCTTGAAGCTGTAATAAATTGTCAAAGAAAAAAACAATAAATTATTGGAATTTTAATAGTTTCAGAATAAAACTCTAAAACTTATTTTAATACTTTCGATCTCAGAATCGCGTGTTTGCAACGAATTCTCTGTTACTAAATGCAAAAAAAAGAATAGTCTACCTGTTCAACGTTTGCTAGTCGTATATTAAGCATTTCATAATTCTGAAGCAATGGTAATGGATCAAGTTTTATCAGTTGTGGTGCCACTGTAGAGGAAAGACGCCTGACTGTTCGTGTAAGTTGTGCTGATAATGAATGTCTTCTCGAATTCGCCGCGCTACTACAACGGCTTTTAGGATGTCGATTTTTATCCGATTCCATATCTACCGTATAGAAATTGCTAAGTTGCGATAGTATGTAATATAAATTCGAAGTGGAAGACGATGTTTCAATAGTTTGAAAAGAATTTGTATTAATAGTTCGGATGATAAGCAAAAATTCAGATGATAAGTGAAAAAGTGATTATAGCGATGCTGGCATCAGTGAATGGATAATGGATATTTTGGAAAGAGTGAAAATGATATAATGAACAGATTTTAAAAGAAGATGCAGTCCTGATTCGTACTTTATCCTGAAAACTGATGACAAAACTCATTTAATTGTGCTGGGCTCCTTGGAGGTTTCAATTTTACGCAAAATTTCTGAATCAATTTCGACCAGAATTTGAGCAAATGTATTTTTTTTTACAGGATGTGAGAAATTGATGATGATGTTTCTAATTACAGTGTTATTAATCAAATTTCGTCATTTAAGTCAAATGATATATTATTTGTATTAAATAATTAACCATATTAGTCTAAACTTAAAACTGAAATTATTTTAAAAGAAAAATTCATTAAAAGAGTTTGCGAATCCCAACAAAATTAAACAAAATTAAATTAAATATAATGCGGGAATTCAGGAATAGTTAAGACTTTTGTGAAAATTTTCAGCTTCTGAAAGTATGTGGAGAGAATTAAAAATTATGCTGGTCGTTCTTGGAAGTTTGAACAATTTCAAATTGATTAAAATTTTAATATTTTTTAAGATAACGAAATTATATTCTTAATATGTCAAAAAAATTTTATTTTAATTACATTAAGAAAATAGGAAATATAGCGTATATGAAATATTATTATAAGAACTTCTAAGTCTTCCCAGGAATGGTGTTTATTGTTCATATACGATTCAGATTATTCAAAATCATGTAACATTCAAAATTTGACGAGAATACTGCTTATCAATTCTGATTTGTTGATATTGAGATTATCGAAGTAAATAAATAGCTTAATTAATGAATACGCTTGAATAATGATTGATTGCAAAAGTAGAGAGAGCTTAGTGTTGAAAATTTTTGAAGATGCATGCTGACGTACACATTCATAACTGATTTTACAATCGAAGAAATATTTGTTGTAAACAAATGCGCAATGTGAGGAGAGAAGTGCAAGAGCTTTAATAAAATTCCTACATCTACAGCATTATCATTAAAATTGCTATCATAAAGATTTCACTAATAGTTTAAACAAATCAATAATATAGAAGCTTAATAGATATTTACATCGTTCATATATATATGTATATGTATGTGTATGTTGTATATGTACTTCAAAGTTGAGAAATGAAAAAAAATGATACACTGGTAATAAAAGAAATTTCGTTGAATTGTTTAATTTCTGGAATACGTATCCAAATTATATTACTAAGTATAGTTAAGTAAAGCATAGTAAATGGAAGAATGGGTTATTCGTCAGGAAACATTCTGAATCCAAAATTAGTGTGTAGTATCTTTATTGGAAAGTGAAATTTCAATAAAAATAATCCTACTAATGTAAATTTATCCAACATTATTTTTTTGTATTCCTTTTTTTGAACTTATTTCTAAAAATGTATTTTTTTTTAGATTAACAATTAAATTTGAAAAAATGGCTAAAAAATATTTTATATAAAAGAATATTTTTTTCAAATTTACGATCACAAATTTGAAATACTAAAATCTTTGATGACCTTTAATTTCAATATTAAATGAAGGATATTTTTTTGTTTATATGTTTTATATCAGAAATTATACTGAAAAGAATGTTACAATTTATAAACTGATATCATAAGTCGAATTGCACTACCATGTGATGTAATACAGATACAGTTCAACAAACCAGTAAATAACGAATTATCAGATTTATCCTATCAGATAAATCATTCCTTTGGAATGAAAGGAAAAACGATATTTGTTAATTCTATTCGAATAAAAACAATTTTCCAAAATACGCTGATTTCAAATAATTCAATAATCTTAAATGTCTGGATGGTATAAATTTATTGTTTTGTCCTTGAAATCAAATCATTCATTTATTTTCCCATTTTTAATTCAATTCATTTGAAGTGATCATTTGTCAAAAGTTCAACAAAAATAAATACCATCATATTAATGTACATGATGTTATGATTTGTTATAACAATCTCTCGGCTAATTTCCTTATTTTGTTTACAAGCAATTCTGATCACAAAACAAGTAAACAAAATAAGTTCTTAAGAAAAATAAAAAATTTGCAATAAAATTGCAAGAATTCCATTTCGATGAAATATTATAAACTATTTTGATTAAATTAAAATGGAATTTTCAACAATGAAGAGAATAGGTAATATCGCGGATATTCTGTTTGTTGAGGTTGAGAAAAGTATTCAACAAAACAACAAATAAAAATGATTGAATAATTGAACATCAAATTTGTCACATTAGCCCAATGTATCAAATTTACCAATAATACCTATCATTTCCTCGCATGTAGCCTTCTGATTCATTCAAACGGAAGTTTTTCTTTTTTAAACGAAAAATAAAACTTCCAGATTTCAATTATCAAACTTTGCAGTGTATTAACGCTGCTTCATTATCGATTATTTTGTTTGTAATTCGGAATTTACTTACTTTATAATAAGCGAAAAATTGTATAAAGGTTGTATTTAGAATGCAATTAATAAATCAAACATTTTCACTCTATCGCTAATCACTAATCGTAATTTAATTAATCAAGAAAGGTTGGTTGTATATCAAAAAATGATTTCCCTGTTTCTTTTTTTGAAAATTTTCTCAAATTTTCATATTTCTATCTTTTTCAAAGGATTTTTCAATAAACAATATGTATATATTATATTTTACCAATTAATTTAATTGAACTATTTGAAAAATCAATTTCATCGATAATTCAGTAAACTGAGGGGTGCACCTAAATCAAAGACAGAAAATCGAAACCTAATAGAATGGAAATAATTAGTAATTGAATTAATTATTGGAAATACTAACAAGCCTTAAACAAGTGATTATACTCGCAATTTGAATTGAAAATTAAATTAATTTTATAAAAAATATGTTGTTTTTTTGAACGAAAATATATTGTTATAAACATTAAACATTATTATTCTATGATATCAATATTTAATCTGATTTTAAATGATTAAATTATCAATAGAACACTTCTCTAAGGTAGAATATAGGAAATACCAATAACAGAATTGAAATTAATTACAAATAATTGCAATTCCCAGTAAATAACCGCCCCAACATATCTTAACTTGACAGATAATTTTTTATATCAACATAAGGTGATTAATCTAGATGATCAGTCCCAAACTTTCAATATCGGATAATTTCAAGCAGAAATTTATTAAGCTGTGAAAGATTATTTTGGAGATATATCAGATAGTGCAAAAAAAATGCACTTTTAATATTTAAATTAAGTTGCAACAAAATATTAAACGCATAAATTCACATATTATTATTGAATGATAATTCAGAAAAAAATTTCAATTAATTCGTGATTAATTAATTTCTGATAAGATGAAATTCATTTAGATAGTACAACAATATAACCATCGCTGATCTGTGAATGAATATACCTATCAACTTACCTGTACATCAGGGTTTCAGAACAAGATTATCATTCATAATTCTTCAACATCTCATTGCAGAAATCACAAAAATTTTGATAAATATGTAACATTTTTGATGGTATATATGCTGCAAAAATATTGAAATATGTTTTTAGGCATAAATCAGATAGTTTAAGAGAAATAGGTTATCGGCTCATTTTGTATGATTGAAATGAACGATGAATGACCTTGACGCGTACCGGTCTGTTTATACAAGCCTTCCTTTTCCTTCTGCCTGCTTTTTCGCTTCATCCCTTCTAAACGAACTATCCAACTATCTGTACTTAGTACAAAGCTTAAATTTTGATTGCATATTAGCACCTTCCCAATCCTCTCTCCCTCCATTCAACTGCTCATCGCTTCAATTTTTCGCATCCTGATTATTGTTTGATTCCGGAAATATACACACCTGCACGGATGGATATACAATAAAACATAAATGAACTTCTCGGCTTTTTTTCCTTCCCATACAAATATTCGAAATCTATCAGTTTGATCCATAAAAAATTTCCATCTTATTTAGATAGCAAAAAAAAATATAAGCATTATCGCTAATCGTCTATAACAGATAATCTTCTTTATTTATTTTTGTAACAAAAATCAACTTACAAAACTTTTTAATTTCATTATAGCATTTAATGCAATTGCTCAGATTCATTCTTTTCTATTCCTAAACTGTCTCTAATTTTCTTTTTTCAATTATACTAAACTTGCAGGTAATATATCCGTTTTATCATCAATAAACTGTGGTATATATAATATGCTTTTTGAGTTTGTAATTTTTCAAAAATTTCAACCTTATTTTGAAAGTATTTAAATAAATTAGTAAATCAATAAGCAATCATTCATTAATTTTACATTTGATGATCGAAACTAAAACTGAAACTTTATCTCTCCCGCCAAATTGATAATTTTGTCAAATGAGCTTGAATTTTTTTTAATTTTCAATTCTCACTGATTGTTATCTTCCATTTTCTTCTCTTTTTATTCATTCTTCTTTTTCCAACTAATTAACTTTTATATAAATCAATTAGACTGACAGATAGCAATCATTAAATTATGATAGTAAAATTTCATTAAATTTTATTCGCATAAATTACATATTTCTTTTTCACATATTTTATGAAAGAAAATTTATATATTCCTACTTTAACACTTATCTAAATGTTAATAAAAATGATAAATTGATTTAATAGTCAGAATTATTAAAATTATTTCATATAACGAATTATCGGTGATATTGTTGGAAGCAAGCAAACAACAAACCATACCTATCTACTCCACCTCGATATGTGAAAGATATTTATTATAACAATTAGTATCAAACTAATTTCATTTAAGTCATTCCATTACAATTTATTAGGTAATGAAAATTTCTCAAATCATTTTTGAAGAAAGAATAAATTGTAAGGAAAAAAAAAGGAAAGAAAGTAAAATCTGACGAGCATTAGCTGTAAATATTTTGTTAATGAATTAAATATTTGAATGATTTGTTGGAGAAGTGGCAAATTTTCATGCATAAATATTAGTGATTGAGAATTTTTGAAATGTTTCCTTTAGCTTTTTTGCATTTATAAAGATTTTGAAGGATGTTAGCAAACCAAAATTCAATGAGTTTAGTAGATGCCATGTGATAAATTGAATATGGCATGCTATTGGGATTGATGTATCTCATCTTCTTCCAGTATCATTGAATAATGTTTTCATCATTCTTCCTTCCTCTTCTTTCCAGCAACCATTCTGTGCATCATTTTTACATTGATTATCCTTCCAAATGCGCCATTTTCAATTTTTAATATTTCCTTCCAACCCCTTCTTCTTCGTCGCTTTCTTTTTTTCTGGCACTTTTTATAAAAATTTTGCATGTATTTTGCATGTAAATCAAAAATTGTCGCATAATGTTTTTATTTGTCGAAATTTAATCCTTTATTAAAATTCCTATTTTTTTTGAGGTTAAATATTATTGATTAAAAGTATTATGTCAATAAATAAAAAATTTCTTTCTTTGCCTCAACAATTATCGAATAGAAAAGGAAGAGAAAAATTTTAATTATTTTCTTCAAATAATTTTAATATTCCTTCTATAGAATAATTGAATTGGTTGCTTGAAAAATATTCAATATTTCTTGGGTGGTAGGAAAGAAAGCAATAATAGAAAAATGATGGAGAAGAAAGGTGGATGGAATTTTTGATAGTTTTCTTTTTTTTTTGGTATGGTGAACATTAACAGTTTTTAACGAATTTCATCAAATTATTCAAACCCAACAAATGGGTAAATGCGGTAGTAGCTTAATGTGTCTGTCGTTAATGAAATGATAAACGAGAAAGTAAGAAAGAGTAGAGAAAGAATGGCAGGTAAAAAAAAGGTACAGACGGATAAAAAAATATTTTAGGGAAAAATAAAACTGGTAATTGTTGGGAAGCAAGTAGGCACATTAAAAGAAGAATATGTGCGTGCGACCTAATTTTTTTTTTAAGGTGAGGAAACATGAAATTTCATTAAAATTATCTCTTTCTCCTACTTAATAATCATATCTAACTATCATTAAGTGGTAATTTTCTCTTCTCTTCCAAATTTTTATCAGTCAAGAAGCAACAACAGCAACAACAACAACAACAACAACAACAACAACAACAACAACAACAACAACAACAGCAACAACAACAGCAACAACAACAACAACAGCAACAACAACAACAATAACGACAACAACAGCAACAACAACAACAATAACGACAACAGCAGTAAGGACAATACATTAACAATTTACGAGATTTATTGGGTAAATTTTAGATAGTCGTCTGATAAGATATTAATGAATTGCTGAATGTGTGCAACTATTTGATCAACAATTCGTTCACAACATCAACAATTCGAAATTAATTTTGTATCGATTATTTGCAAAATTTTCAGAATATTTTTCCCAAAAAACTATTCTCAATATTTTCTTTGTTTATACAAAACTTTACAGTGTTCTATAACAATTTGGTTTTTATTTCCAAATGTTTTCCTTCCTGCCAGATATCCCACTTTTTTTTTGAAAAGATAAACTTCCTACGTATTCTTTTTTTTAAAAAACTATAGCTTAAATTTTTATTTTGATGGGAAATAAAGCTTCGTATTCTATCAATAGATAGAATTTGCTCGATATTTTCAGATCTATTCAAACAATTTGTCCTTTTTTTTTGAAAATTGCAGGAAAAGATACACCTGCTCAAAGTAAATAATGAATGAAATTGAATAACATTCAATATTTCGTAGTTTCTTTTAATTAATCTTTTTTCCAACAATATATTATGTAAATTTGTTATATAAAATTTCTTACGCTTTAGTAAATTTAGATTTCAATTTTATATGAAATTTATTAGATTATAATTTAATGAAAATTACCATTTTTAATTCTCAATTTTCATATTTACCATAAAAATCAATGGCTTAGATCATAATGCTACAATGAACCAATCAAACCAATCTTTTGTTTTAGTTATAAAATTTTTAAATTTATTTTTTAAATTAAAGTATTAGTAAAGTATTAGCTGATAGATAAATTAGTCATTTTTTATTATCACTATTATCATTGTTGAAAAATAAATTATTCAACATTATACTATTTACTTATTCATTACTATTTAAAATTCAATACTTACCCATATGTATACGCAGACCACACACTCACCATGGAGTCTGAAATTTATTTTACCTCTTCTTGAGCGAAAGCAACAACTGTAATATCAATATATGAATTTAGATTTCCTATGATTCTCACCTCATAATCAAAAATAGACTATTGAAGTTTGTACCTATAAAATATTGGTCAGTGTCGATTCTAATAACTGTTATCAAGTAGATTAAAAATTACCTTATCGTAACATTTATAAATCCTGCCATTCCTCTTTTTTTTCCCACACATTTTTATGCGATTTTTCGCTGTTTTTTTTTTCGATATTTCCGAATTTTCATCGTTTATCATATCGTTGATACGATTGTTGAAAATTATTAACGCGATAAGAGAACATTGATTCAAGTCGTTTGAATGGCTTTCTTATCATACATTATTTAGTAAGTTTGAATAAAAATTGATTAAAAAGATAAAGAAGGAATGTTAATATCAATGGCATCAAACGATTTATCTAATGGGAATCAAAAAATGAATGATGAAGAAGGAGGAAGAGTAAACAAGCAGAAACTGATAACCAAGGAAGATTCATTGGCAGGAACTCCATCAACTTCTTATCCAACCTTCGAGGAACATGTTTGTTTTATGGAATAATTCCATATTTTGTAATTTTGTTACTTTTTTTTGTTTTATTTAAAAAAAGAGATTTCTAAATTTTAATAATAGATAAACAACTGAAATGTTGTGAAAAATAAGATATTAAGGATTGAACGAAAGTTAATTTAAAATTTTACAATCGGATTATTGAATTTTACGGTAGGGAAAATAAATTAGAAAGGAAGAAAAACAAAATATTTTGGAATTACTAAATTTTTGTTAGATTTGCTGATTTATTTGGATATTGTGAATTTTTATACTTTGGTTTGAGAGAGTTTTAGTTTGGCACAATATAATAGTCGTAAAGATTTATCATTTAATGATAAGTTTTATTCTTCTTGACGTTATAATACAATTACCTGGAATTATCGAGAATGGAAATGATCACTAGATTGTTCTTTTTTTACTCGTTAATCCGGGAGAATAATTTGGGATTGAGGTAATGGTTTAGAAGAATTTAATAGGATATGGATAGCGGATACGAGTTATTTCAAAGCATTAGGTAACATTGGCATATACTCCCTTTGAGTTGGGCGGTGCTCAGCGAGTACTGTTTATAGTAAATTAGACAATTGATAATAATATGATAATGAGACTAATGGTACAAAAAGAAAGATCAAATATTCATTTGATAAATGAAATTGATAGCAAACAAAGAATCGTCTGGTCATTTGGTAGATGAAATTGATGGTAAACCAAAAATCGTTTAAATTAGAATTATAAATTGAGGAATTAAACAAAGTATATCCTATCATTACATTGAGAATACCGAGACAAACAATTTCTATAGTATAGATTTCAAGAATACAAAGATAATTTAATTATTTAAATATTTTTTATGCTACAAAATTATTTTGGGCTCCAACAATGGCTAGAATGAAATGGAAGTATGAAAATAAGCGGCTAAGATCAGATAAAGCATCCGATGAAAATGAACATTTATAACATATTCTATTAATACAGCATGATTTTGAAGAAAAATAATACTTTCAATAAGCAATATATAGTAGCATTGAGTTAAATGATTTAAATTAATGATAGGTGTACATATTATAGGATAAAGTATTTGATAATGAAGGTTCATTGATGAGTGTTACTTTGGATTCACTAATTGAACTACTAATTCCCAGCCATAGTTACTCACTCGAACAATCTTATATTTTTGCTATCCTACTTAATATTCGTATTTTTATATCGCCACCAGATTTACTACAAAAAATTCTACAGGTTTGTTTAAAATTTTAAATTAAATCTTTTAAATATTTCCAATTTCGTTTATTTTCTCTCCAATTTTAACATACAAAGAAAATTTTAGAAATTTTTTGCATTAATTTTAAAAAAAAATTTAAGTTTTAATTTTCTATTACAGCAATGTGTTTTCAAGCAAAATGCAACTGGCGAAAATTTTACAAAAGAAGGGCGAACACGTACTTTCCGTGAAATTTATAAATTATGCTTAGAATGGACTCAAAATATTCCATATGATTTTCGTGATCAACAAATGCAGCAACGTTTGGTTGAATTGCTTAGCTTATGTTCCACAGATGAATATTGCAAATTACATATAGACAGATTGCTTCAACATCTTCATCACACGGGAAGCAAATTTCAACATTTAAAATTTTTAGCACCTGATGAAAAAGGACCATTTGTACATATTGGAAGATAATGAGTACAATGCATATAGATTTAAAGTTTTTATTTTATGTCTATAATATTATGTATTTTAGCTTGATCGAGCGGAAAAATTCGAACGAGCTTTGATTAATATCACATCAAGTATGGAACAGGTTTCGAATATTGACGATAATAACTATGTTTGTTTTAATCCATTAATATGATTGTTCTTTTTTTTTTCTTTATTTAATAAAAATTTAAATATATCTCAGCACAAAATACTATTTGACGGTCTTTTTTATAGTAATTACAGAAAGGATTAATGGAAATTTGTCCAAATCCAACAACTTTGGCTCGACAAATGACGCTTATTGAATTGGTTCGTATACTTTGCATTTTGCTTCCTATCTCTTTTTTTATTTTCATTTCTATTAAAAATTTGAAACTGAATTAACGAATTGAAATTTAATTTGTCTGTGTAATACTATTAATGCCTTAAAGCGATTTTCAGGAGCGACTTAATATGATCGGTCCAGATGAAATTGTTTACGCCGCAATGGATGATAACGCTAAGAAAGTTTGTTTTTATTCGCAAAAATTTCATTGAAATTTTTGCGAATTTATTAAAAATATAATAGATATCGATTGTAAGAATAATAAACAATGGATCATAATGGATGAGGCAATTTTTTGGAACGCCTAAAGTGCTGATACTAATGTCAAATTTTGAAATTATTTAAAAAAGAATCATATTTAGAGATATGGTAATTGTATGAATAACATAAGGCACTATATTGATTGGTCAAATCGACTAACTTATCTTACGGCTACCGAAATACTACGATGTAGTAAAAAACAATGTCGGGTACAAACTATCGAATATTTCATTGATGTTGCTAAAGAATGCATCAATGTTGGCAATTTCAATTCATTTATGGCTATTGTAGCTGCTTTATCATTACCACTTATAGCAAGACTGAAAAAGACTGTAATTTTTTTTTGTTTAATTTAATTAATTTCTATTCTTTTCATTTTCAATTTGCTTCACTTAACTCTAATTGCTATGAAAATGCTACTTAAGATCGAAAAATTTTTAGTTATCTATATTTAACTTTTTGGATACATATATACATACAAGTAATTTGGAACTCATTTGTTCATTCAGTAACATGCATACTACTGGAAATTTGTCTAAATTGTTTTTTGCCTAATTAATGATTAATGAAATTGAATTAAATGATATTATCATCGAAATTATACTTGAGAAGTCGAAAAAAATTAAGAAGTGTCAACATTGATTAATTGTTAATTAACGAAATTGGCGGAAATTTCCGCAAGAATTCATTGAAAATCTAATAACACAATTCTATGAAAATAATTCAATAAACTGAAAATAATCTTTCTGCACCAAACTCATTGGATATATCAAAAGTGCTATGTATCATATAAAAGTAGAACATATATCTTACAAGTTTTGATGGTCACAAAATGAGAATATTAAATTGAACTTTTAGAAATAACAACGAAATGAACATATATTTATTTTATGTAGAATACTTCTTAACAATTAATTTCAGTAATGCTAATAGATTAGATATTTTCATTTAATTGATAAAAGATAATTTAATTCATTACCAAAAAATAATGAAAATGAATTTGAGTAACATTAAATTTAGATTTAAATTTTATATTTTCGAAAAGAGAAAAATTTAAAAAACAGAACTTTTGGCCACCGTACTCTACAAATATTTATTTTGCATTCTTCTATTCCTAAAAGCTTCAAAATTATTAAAATTTTATTTCATCAAATTTCTCTTTATAAATATTGCTGTAGAAATAAATAGGAAAAATTACAGTGGAATCGTGTTGAGAAGAGTAAACTTGAAATTCTTCGTCATCAGTTTGATCCAACAGCAAACTTTGTCAGCTATCGATCAACTCTTAAAGCAGCAATATGGCGTTTTAATAATGCTCGAAACGAAAGTGATGCCGTATGCTATTATTTTCTCTATTTCTTTTCAAATTAAATTTAAATTTAAATTTAATTTTTGTATTTTTTAAAAAAGGAAAATTTGCAATGAATTAATTTTATGAAATTTTCAAAAATATTTACTTTTCTAGAAGGGTTTTTTCTTTTACAGTTTATAATACCATTTTTCGGTTTACTAATAAAGGATCTGTCATTGTTACATCGTCAATGCGGACAATTACTCCCAAACGGACATATAAATTTTAAGGTATTAAGTTCGCTTGTATTTTTAGCAGATAATGATGGCACCGATAATGATCTTTTAAGAGTTAAGATAAAAGAATTATTAAGAGACTAAATATTAATTGAATCAATAACTACATTTATACTTATGGAATTATTAATTTATTTAGTCGTATAGTTATTTAAATTAGTGTGTAGTAAGATTGTGCAATTATCGCAGTTATGCAGTATTTGCAGAAAAAGATCGCCGATTGAAGATGAACATTTTTTTTCTTTTGTTCCAGATGTTCAGCCAATTTGGCAGCGAAATGTCAAATTTTGTAAAGTGGAAAAATCGTAAATGTTTATTTGAACGTGATACATGTACTTTACACCAACTTCTCCTTTCCAGGACATTTACTGAAAAACGTTTGTTGCGCTTCCATTTCGTTTAATTTTTAAAACTAAAATAAAAAATTCCTAAAATGTGATTCAAAAAATTTATTTATCCATTTATTGTGGTAAATTTACTCTCTCAACAGATTCTACGATAATTCTAGCATAATGCTGTATGCTTAATTAACAGAATTCATTTTAGAATTGATTAAATTATCATATAACTGCGAAATGGCAGAACAAACGGCGGAAAAAGAATTGTACAGGCGATTGAAAAATGATAATAATGCTCAATGAATAGTGGACAATTAAGCAACATAATTATTATTTTTTTAACATTGAATATTTTGTTTCCAAACGAAAACAATAAATAGAAAACAAATTTTTCTTTACAACAAACAATCATACAATGATTGATGAATTCTTTTCCAATGATAACTGAAAAACAAGAAATTTTACGCCATTTATTCCATCGAAAAAGTTATTAATTTGTTTAGTTACAGGATATCACCAGAACAGTCTGGTGATATTATTTATTGAAACAATTAAAGTAGATGATAAAAATTATCCCTTATCTTTTATTGCTAAATGGATTTAAGTGCGGATTTTGCTTACCTATACGCAACGAGTTTAGGAAGATTTGAAAAAATCAAGATTACTTTATTTTGAAATTAGTAGCAAAAATTTTACTCAATAATATGCACATTACAAATTGCTTTCTTATCATTTGTCGGTTTCTCTTTTAGCATAAAACAATAAATAAATTATTCAAAAATGTTGAAATATTTTTTATGTAAAATTTCAGAATTTGCCTTTTAAAAAAAAATTAGAAGTAATTTAGATGAATAATTAATTCTTAAATAAATTCTGAATTAAATTAACTCTCACAAATTAGTCCCTTTGATTACAATTCGTGTTAATCATATGGAAAAGGCACTTTATTATCACTGATAATTCTTTCTATAAGAGCAACTGATTTAGCCAACTCACCTCAATTTTAAAGCTAAATTTATACAGATTAAATAAAATTGCTTTAAACAAAAACAAGCAGAATAGAATTACATACTATCCATTTCTACAAGGTATGAATCGTTGTGATCTTTTGCCAAAATTACGATTAAGTCAATTATTGCTTGTAGACAACTTACAAGATTTATGGCTCGCTAATTCGTGGGGTCAAATGAGTTATCACTATTCTGCCATATCCTTTTTTAATTTAAATGATATATATATACTTTTTTTTCATGGCAATTGAAACTTCGAAACACTTATATAAAATTAATAAAAAAATTTACTTTTTCAAGAGAAGTAAATTTTTACGTGGTCAGTATCATCCGAATTCGGAGATCCGATCTGTTTAACAAATAGTTTTCGGATGGAAATGCGCTTATCCCTAATTTGTTCGCAATGTTTGTTTCGTTTTGAAGTTTGCATAGTTTACTTTGTAAGCAAACAGATATTAGATTAGTATATAAACATAATTCATCTCAAAATTCATCTGTATATAAAAAGTTAAATTGAAGTGATAGGAAAAATAAAGATAAATCACCAGAACTTAATTGATTATGGGAAAAATTGATGCATAAAAGTTGTGTTGGAATTTTTCAAATCACTCAATTATTTGGTGTCAACAAAATTGATAACTGAGATTAAAGGACAGCATTAAATGAATTATGTTTCCCTATGGTCATCTAACCTTACCTGTTTATAGTTATGAAACTTAGATTATCACTCTTCCTATTATTCATTTTTGTCCAATCACTAATTAATTTCTAATAGCTTTCTCCAAACAATATCCAAAATTTCTGCATTACATAATTTAAATTCAAAGAATTTTTTAATCAAAGTAAAATAGAATTAAATATCATCCGAGATTTTATTTTCCAGATATAATAATGTACTATTGATTATCAGCTACATATAATTTTACTTATATCTTTTTATGCGTACGGATATTTTGCTATAATACTTGGGAATTACGAATCAATTGGTGATGAGAATATCGAAGCAAAGATACGTATGCGTAAGTTTTCCTCGCGCTGAAAGAAAGAGAAAAATCCCTATCAATTTATAAAATTATTTATAACTGAAAGGATTTATATAATTCCATTAACTTCATACGAGCTTTCTAATTTAAGTATGCATAACTTTTATTGCAAATAATAAATATATTTAACTTTGGCTATTATATTATATTAGCTATATTTTGTCGTATTTTACACTTATATGGATACACTGTTTATTCATAAGAGATTGCTATATATATTTAAATATGTGTTAGCTTTTTCTGTGCGCATTTTATTGTTTACTATTGGTAATCCTGGGTGCAAACATGATTGTTTACTTTTATCAAAAAATCCTCCACATTTAATCATCAAAAATATATGCAGGCGAATGTAATCGAAGAAAAAGAAAAGATGAATGATAACTAGATAATTCCAGAGATCAAAACAGCTTTGGCATGATAATTTCGCAATAATTGCTGATTAGATCTTCGAAAGCGCTTCACAAACTATTAGTAAATATTGGTATTAGTAAATTAGGAAAATTTCGTTTATTTATTATTTCTGTTGAATTTTATTAATGCTTGAAAATACCAATCCTGTAAACAGCGTCATAAACGTATACTGCATTTGTATTGTTGCAATAAAAGAATTTTTAACGTATCTGGCGTATATGCGAGGTCTAACTTCTACTTACTGATGCAAATGTTAATTTTAACAATTGTAAAAAAATCTATGATTTAAAAGAAAAGTTCAAACTTATGCTTTTTGAAAGGATGTTTGATTACTTTTGCTTTAAATTATTGATCATCGCAAAAAAGAAAAACACTTTACGTACAAATTGGAGATAACTGATGAGGTCATGAACTTTAGCAAGTAAATGACATGATGACCAATCTAGAATGCGAAATCTTGTTTGATTTTTAAAAAGATGGAACCCATAGATGATGAATGCTAGTACTTGTAGCTTATTCAGAGTGCGAACATATCTCATATAGAATATAATCCGGAACGTCTCGTCGAAATTTTAAACATTTCGATAACCTAACACTTTACTGATTCGGAAATTAATTCCTTACCCAGTGCAAAAAAGAAAAATTACTACGAATTGATTGAAGAAATGTATCATTTTTTCTCATTAACTCATTGCTTAGCCCATAAA
Organism: Cercopithifilaria johnstoni; assembly: GCA_916381525.1. Taxonomy (NCBI): domain Eukaryota; kingdom Metazoa; phylum Nematoda; class Chromadorea; order Rhabditida; family Onchocercidae; genus Cercopithifilaria; species Cercopithifilaria johnstoni. Next base: position 147,625 of record CAKAEH010001029.1, read on the forward strand.
GATATTTTTACTTCATATGATCGATCGCAATTCCCTCAGTCCCAGGGAAATAACTTTATAATATAAAATAATATAAAATAAAAATATAATATAAAATAATATAATATAAAAATATTTACATAATGGAAGTATCGTTGTATTCGTGAAATCTATGTTATAGAAATCTTTTGTCTCAAATATTCTTAGTCAAATGATATGCTTTGTTTATTATCTCAATTCATTATTCTAAAGAATGCTGTAAGCGATTTACACTGAGTCTCCTTTTTACCACCGGCCTTATCTATTATATGTTCAACTAATTCTTTGTTAATCCTCTGTCTATTTACTATAAACAATGTTAAGCGATTCTTAGTTCATCATCAGCTTTATTAACTATTTACTATAAATAGTACTCACCGAGCACCGCCTAACTCCGTATTTTAATGTGACTTACTGCTCGCAGATCAGGTAGTCTTATCATCTACACTCATCTGAACCAATTCCGCAGCAAATAGCCCCAATTATTTTTCCGGATCAACAGTAAAGAAGAATGACAAGTAATGGGTTTAATTGACTATACTTTCTAATAATTTATTATATTCATCTTCTACCAAAAATAGACTTCTCCAACAATCTTTCTCTGCGAAACAATAAACTTCTCAAATCAAAAAGTTTCACGACAATTAGCACTTTCAATACCAATCCAACTTCTGTTGATGTACCACATTACTTTTTAACTTCACACGTAATCTATATCCAATTATTATAGAAGTGTGATTTCATATTTCATATAGATAAAGAAAGCATTGATTATTTCACAAAAATACTATCAGGGACAAAGATTGTTAATATGACCAGCTGGCCAGTGATAAATCATTAATTTTGCGACTATAGTGAAATCTAGTAATTCTAAAAAAATGAGAATAAAAAGATTCAATGAAGCGAATAAACATTCCCTTCATTGAATCTTTTCATCGGTTGAATGAGTGGGTATCTATTTCCGTAAAAGATTCACAGTGCCAATCAAGTCAACTAGTCAACTACTACAAACGATTTCATTTATTGTTCATTCATTAATGAAGTTAACACAATGGAAATTATTAGCATTACGGTATAACATTTCGCTTTGGATTTGATGTCTCACTGGTTAAGTTTTAAAGCTAAAATAAAGCATAATCATTAATGTTACAATAAATATCATTTATCTTCCCTGTTTATTGCTAGCAGTATCACTGTTACAATTGTTACTTTTACCATTTATAATCAACATCATTTATAATTATCCGGTTGAACGACATACTTTTCAATAAGTTGTTTTCAAGCCGGCCATTTTCCATATAACTTAATCTTTCCAATTTTACTAATTTAAACCAAAAAAAAATATTAATTATATATGACTAATATTTCTTTACATGAGAGAAGCTTTAAAGATTAGCTTTGGAGCTTCTTCGTTCCACCATTCTTCGTTTGTCATATGTAATCCAATTTTCGCCTACGTCGCAGCGTGATCGAGAAACGATCCGTTGTTGCTGCGTCAAACGAATGAAAATAATTATCACTTGAAGTGGGAAAAAAAATTTTTTTAGATTAGTTCATGGTACAGTAACACATCGGACGTCTTTACATTTCTAATTTGCTTAAAATGACAAGCAACGAACGGGAAGATCGAACAGATTAAATTCTTCGAAAATTTTTGACATTGTTGCAATAAGACATCCCTTATGATTGCTTTCAATTGGTCATTGTCAACTGTCAATTACTGATCATTATATTTTTCATTTTCAAGATTTTCGCTTCTTTTGCAATACTTTTTCAACCGCCAATGTCTTATACATTTATACATCATTTCGTGACCCATTGTTTATTTAAATTTAAAACAAAAAGGTTGCATTAATTTAATATTTACTTAGCATCATTTTCTTTGATTAAAATAAATAATAATAAATAATCAATAGAAAAAAATGAAGCAAAAAAATAAGCATTAGAACGATATACAACATAATTATATTTATTTGAAAATATTTTGCAGCAAAATTTAAATATTTGTTAACACTGTAATTACTTTTTCTACCAGCTTAATAATAATGGTATCACATAAACAGTTATTAATCGCATACTCATAAAATAGCCATTTTCTTCAATCCTTACTTATTTCAATCATTATTTTTACAAGTATACATTGATTAATTATAGCTTATACCTTTAGAAAAACAAAAAATACTTTTTGATGATCAATTTGTTTCTCTTTTCAAAAAGAGATGAAGGATAAAATTTCAAAATAGAAGTATTGCTATTTATCGCTTTCAAAAAGTGTTATCTAACTAACATTGAGCACTAACATAAACTAATTAGCAATTAATAATTGATAACACCTTATCATTATTCTATTCATTCATAACTTTCTGAACTCTTTTTTCATTTTTGAATAAATGAGAATGAAAATATTATTACTCTTCGTGTAAGAGAATTTCACTTTGCGCAAATGTTTCCTTTCCATTAAGCAAAGTTTTAAAAGAGATTGCTGTGGTAGCTTCTTCTTCTTCTTCTCCTTCTTCTTCTGAAGAGTTTTGCTTTTAAATATAAATGCACTTAACCGTATTTGCACATTTTTGTTAAGCATTTCTTTTTATAATGAATGCGATAGCATTTGTTTGTTTATCATTCTATCAATATGTTTGAATTTTAGCCATCATAAAATGAGGTTTTTTTTTAGAATTCAAAAAAATAATTTCAACTTTTTCGATACGTTCATATTATATCTTTAATTAAATATAGTTAGCTTGTAAAATTTCATTTTAATACAAGCATAAAACATTTTTTTGCATATAAAATGAAATACAAAATGTATTATAGCTAAAAGAGTTACCGTTACAATAAAGGGTTAAAGTTCAATTTTATAATGCGAAATTATCGCTCGTTATTTGTTAATTCAAAATTGTACCATAAAATGCTTTTCCTGGCAATGTCTGGCAAATTAAAGAAACATTCTAAAGAGTGTATTTTACCTGTAAATTTCAATGTTCCTATAATTCCATTTCGGCTGTTCAAATGTTGCACTTCTATGAAATTTCCAAATATTTTGCTCAAATATCAAATAAGAAAATAATAGAATTTCTTCTTTTTAGGCTTTTCTTTGGACAAAAACAAAAAGAAAGAAACAAAGTAAATGAGTAAATCATTACAATGAAATTAATTAAATCATTACAGTGGAATTAAGCAAATAATTACAATGAAATTAAGTAAATCATTACAATAGAATTAACATATGCAATGCTCTAAAAAAAAAGTCTGGAAAGAACTTTTAATGTAAATAAATGAATGATAAAACTATGGGATAAGTGATACTTTTAGAATATCTAAAAAACAAACAAATTGAAGAGTGCTTAATAATTTAGATCGATAAATTAGAGCTTATTTGTTTATGAATATTATTTTTATAAAACTTTTTTAAGCAGAAAAGACAACAATAATTTGAATGAATAATCCAAATAGGTTTAAAAGAAATGAATGATATGACAAAATTACTATTTAACGAACGATTGTTCGTTAAATAGTAATTTTGCTTAGTGAAACTGTCAAATAGTAATATATATATATATATTTGGATTACTCATTCATATATATATATATATATAATCATAATTCAAAAAGCATATTTTGCAAATTGTTACCTATCGAATAACTCTTTCATCTTTAATCGTAAAATCTTTCAAATGATTTATCACTATTTTTTTTACTAATTTATCTTTAATTTAACTTAATATTGGAAAAATATTATATATTATATTATTCATTTAGATGGAATTATCTAATCAGCCATTTATTTGTTATTTTTTAATGTCTTTTTTGTTGAATTATTTTCGTTTGATCACTTTAATTTCTTTCATATTGTTTTTAAGGAAACTTTAATTTGAAATTTTTTACGATAAACTTATAAACATATTTGATAATAATACCCAATGAGCAATATTTCTTTTTTTTTGTGCATTTTTTAAAAAATAATTTTGCATGAATAATTTGGCAATGGCCAGTATATGCTTGTTACTTTTATAGATCAGTGGTTCTGAAAATTGCAGCAAGCTTTATGAATGCTTGAAATATAGCTCCCCGCTCCGTATCACATTCTATTTACTTTTTCTCAACATTCAGATACGGCAATAAATTATCACCAGTTTTTCTCTTTCCTGTCACAACTATTATACCAGTTAATTAAGTCGTTTTAGTTTATGAAAAAATTCTTATGAAATCTTAGTATAAGATTGTCTGATTCTATCTTATATATGTCCGTATCCGTAAATTTTCGTTAATTTTTACCTTTCTGCATTCCTTTCATAAAATAGAAAATCTTGATAGTGATGAAGAGAATATAATTCATCGCGATATTAATCAATTCAAAATTCATTCATCATTTGGTGATCGCTTCTCCTCGGGATAAAAAGTGGAAAAACAAAAGCCTTTTGTCATTTAATTTATTCCATCACAATTATAATATTTCTCATCTGTTTGTTGTAAATGAGCGCTAATTTTTCCATTGATAATTCCACTTTACAAGATTTCCCAAATTTTCCTGCAATTTGCTTTAAAAAAGGAACTTTAAGAACTCCAACTGATATCAAAATAGCAGTGGTCAACGAAACATCAACGAAATATACTTGGCGAAAACCTTTAACTTGACATGCATGACCTTTAACTTCCGAATCACGACCTTTTATTTTGCACGAAGATATTATTTCTAACTCATAGGCTGATTTGTTTAGAAGATATAATAACTTTAACTTTTATAAATTTGATTTTACGAAGTGTTTATGGCATAATTTCGTGGTATTTTCAAATTTGAAAAATTTCAAGCCTCATAGAAATAAGTAAAACTAAAGAAGAGAGAACATTTGAAAAAAGCTATTAACATATGGTTGATTATAATAGTTCAGGAAAGCAGCTGTTTACCGGAACAGAATTTTTTCAATTATTTTTTTTTATCCATCTGTTTGATTGCAAACAATTGCTTATGTATGCAATCCCTCTGAAGTTCTTTCTAAATGAGATCATTAAATTTTAACACTTTTTCTTTCTTTCTTCGACAAATGTTATTAATTTCAATAAATTGTTAATATGAGTATAAGTAAGTAAATAGTAAAGTAATGTGATTATTGTATGAAAACAGAAAGCAGTAATTTTAAAATCTTTCAAAGTAAAACGGAAAGGTAGAAGAACGGTTAAGAGACGTTCAACAAGTAATTTCCTAAAATAAATAAAATTTTCAATTAAGTAAATGATATACAATTTTTGTTGAAAATAATTTTCATAAAATAAATTTTCTGAAATCACAATCCAAATTTTTAAAGCTAAAATTTATTAATTTGTTCAAGTAATGATTTTCTTTTTAAATCATTATTTCAAATTATGATACATTTTCAAATGATCAAAGTAACATCGAAGTTATCAGTAACAATCATTTCAATAGCATTAACATTTTTAACGTTGCATTTTCCCTGTAAGTGAAAGTTTTTTTAACACTGATCATATAATTAAGTATATTGTGGTTAATTAGTCGTCAATTAACTACGAACTATTTGACTTGAACATATTGATGCAATTATTGAAATCTTTTCTAATTCATAATTGAAGAAATTTCATAAATCTCATGAAACTTCGACTTCCTCACTTTTCTGTTCTCTCCGAAAAAGTGGTGTGTCGAAGCTATGATATCATAATATATAATATGATATCATAAGCTTATGAAGTTATTGCAAATCAAGAAATACACGCTGTTATTTGAATGGCTACAATAACATTGCTAATAAATTTCGATTATTTCATCATTCTATTTGTTCCATCATTATTTTAGTTAGTTGTATGTAAATTCTTTAAAGATGTACGATTAAAAAATTCAACAATGAAAGAGAACTATCAAAATTCACTGATAGGTGATAATAACGGAGTGATAGATCAAATGGGATGATTTTTGACTTTCCACATAAAGCCTAATTCAATTTGTAATTTCTATTATTATTATTATTAGGAAATATGTTATACTGTATTTTTGGATGAATTGAAATAAAACTATCAGATATTGAAATGAAATATGATTACTCAGAAAATACAGAAGTGCAATAAAATAATTTTATATTCTTTGTAAATGCTCATTTCAGTTATTTCAATAGTAATTTTTAAATGAAAGAAATATTTTAATTTCCATTGCAACGAAATTTGTTCTTTTCAAATCTGATCGTAAAATTTCTGAAATTGATAATTTAAAATTTTTATTTTTAAATCAAATACATTTTAAAAGCTGGAAATTATTTAAATAGCTAATATTAAAGTAGAAAAATGCAAAGTATATATATATATATAATATATACCTTTCGTCGTGCTTTTCTTCTTTTTCTTTCTTCAATTTTATTACTTATATCTTAGTGGCAAGTGCATTTTAAATCAGTTTGTTTTTTTCTTTTCTTTCTAAAAATGCTAAAAAGCTTAAATATTGAAAAAAAGAGGAATGAAAAATAAATTTAATCAAAAATTATTAACATTACAGACAGTTTACCTAATGAAGGTACGTATGCATGTTAAGGAATTTCCTTTTCTTGCTCTATTTAATTGGAATTGAAAATTTTTATTATTATTTCTTATACATTTTATGAAATTCTCATATTTCTAAAATTATCATCCTTATTGTGCTCTAATCTTTTATCATATCATTTTCAAATTAGCGTATGAAATTAATGAAATAATAGCATTAAAAAAAACATTATATTTCATAGTATAAAAATGCATGAATGTGATGAACCAAAATTTGTGCCATAGTATTTTTAAGCCATTTAACATTTCAAATTATCTTTTATTTTGCTATTATATCCGTTTATCTCATATATTATTTAATTATAAGAGAAAGAAAAAAAAAAACATCATTAACTGAAATTTCATTTTTTGATTGATAAATCGTTCCTATCAAAAAAGGTTTCATTCAATTAGAAAAAGACTTAGAGAGAAGGAAACGAGCGTGTAAGGATTCATTACATCTTCCATATAATTTAACTAAACTTTACAAGTCTTTCTACCTTCCATATACCTAAAGTTTTTTTCATTTATATGCCTAAAGTTATTATTTCATTGGTTATAATAATAATAATAAGAAGTTATGTGTTGCGGTGCTAACACAATATTCCAACACTGATTGTTTTTAGCTTCTTACATATTGATATTCCTTTTAAAGTATTCATCATTTTCGTCTACTCTTTAATTTTTTTTTTAAATAGCCTGAAATGATTGTACTCACTGAAAATTTGTTTATCCACGTTAAATTACTGGGGCATCCAAAGCCGGAAATCCTGTAAAATGGTTTAATATTTAAATTGGATCAAGTGAAGTGTTGATAAAAGGATAATCATTTCCTTTTTTTCTTTCTTTCTTTTTAAAAGATTTAGAACATTACTTGTTTAACAAAACTAAGCAAAAAATTTTCCAAAAACTAATAACATTTATCTTTCCGGATTGACTACCACTTATTATCAATTCCATAATATCACATCTATTATATTGTTATTGCTAGTCTGTTACATCTCAAAATTTTAATACTATTTAATAAAAAAATTTTTTTAATCATCTAAAACACTACTGTTAACTTTTCCAAATAATTCATATCCTAAAACAATAAAAGATAAATTCGCACACCTTATTATCTATCAAACAAAGGATGATCATTGTGATAATTGAAATGCAAAAATTTAGAATTAAAGAAGAATTAATTCTGATTTCGATTGTCACTCTTATTAACAAATAATTAAATAAGTAAATATACATAGATATTCCTATTCGTCTGATTTCCATTTTTCAAATTGAATTAAAGTTTATATTCGAATTGCTTTTTCAATTCTTTCTTTTTATTGCTATTACATCTTACAACGTGTATTATTTGATTTACCAACGAAATATCATTTATATTGAATATTTCTTTCTACCTTTTTTTCTGAATTACGGAAAGTTCAGTCAGTATGAATATGACGAGGATACGACAGATTATTGCTCTTCGAAGAACAGTTAGAGCTGGTCCATTATTGCCACCTATTTCGAAGAGGTTGTTTATTTTTTTTTTTTAAATTTTTGTTAAAATATTTAAATTGATTTTATATTTAGATTTTTGATTCATAATCTCTTTCTTTTTTCCACAAAAATAAATGCACTTTCCATTTTCTTTAAATGATTATTACAATGTATTCATCAATTTTGGGGTAATTGAAATAATAGAATTTTTTATTTCAATTTTTAAAGAAATAAAATTTTGAAATAAGAAACACGACATGTTTATCATATACCGATCTATTCGTTTCCAATTCTAATCACACACATATCCTTCAAGCTTTTTTATAAGTTTTCTGAAATTTTTTGTTTTTAACTTCTTCCTAATTATTATTTAAGAATGTCAGTATGAGCTAATCAAATTATTGTTATGGTAAAAAAAAGGCAAAATTTTCTAAAATTTTTTTGGAATACAAAAGCATATCAATCAAAGACTCAATTTCTCAAGGCGAACGATTTCTTCTATTGAAATTCATTTTAGGTAGAAAAGAATTTTTAATACATCAATTTGTTTGTAGAATAGAAACGTTTGCAATTATTAGGATTTCGGCGGCTAAGTTGCTAAATAATTTCGAAATTGAAATACTATCCTAGGCTATCAGGAACAGCTTTAACGGTTAATAAAATTCATATGTTTGAATTAAAGTTTCTGGAATCCTTCGATGTGCAGCATTACAGCCGTGAAAAATCATCCGATGATGGGTTATGCAGCAACAAAGTAACTGCAAGAGATATCCTGGAAATCGATTTACATATTAGGTTTGTTTATCTTAAAATGTCAGAAAAAGAAATACAATAAATATATTTCGATGATCAAACACTAATTATTTATTAATCTTTCAGTAAAAATACATTCGAGAAATAGACTAAATAAAGTCAACAGCATAGGTAGGTATAATTCTTGCATATTACAATGTTGTAAAAATGTTGTAAAAGTTCAAATTTTATAAAACATCAACCACATCCAACCATAAATAACTATTTCATTTCAGTGAATTGAAGACCGATTTATTTGCATTTGATGACATAGTTTGTTTAATATCTGCAAATCGAAATGGTCTGGAAAATTCTTGGGAACTTGTAAGTTCATTATTTAAGTAGGTAAATTAGAAGGCATAAACAAATAAATTATTTAATCATTTGTAAAGAAATGAAAGATTAATCAAAGTTTGTTTACTTCAATTAATCTGTCTGTCTGTCGAATTTTAAGCATGAAAATTTAAAAGAAAGGTTGAACAAAGAATGAAAAATTTATCGAAAGAAATTTATAGGTTGCAACGACGGAATTCATTCCCAAAACAGATTCAATTTCAATTCCTAATGCATTCTCAATAGAGTATACATTTAAACGAGACCAGAATTTAAAGATCGAAATGTTAGCATTTTCTTTTTCCTTTCCGTAAACGTGTCTGTGTATGAATAACTAATAAATTTGCGTATATTTACTTTTCTTCCAAATCCAGCAATCTTCTGACAAAAAGTTCATATGACATTTCTTCATAATTTAAAACTGTCAATTTTAAAAAATTTTCTTGAATAATGATATTACACAATTTTGTATGCTTTTCAACTTTTCTATATACCATATAATTTCATAGTAATGAAAAAGAATATATGTCCACATTTTAAGCTGTGACTACAGCGAAGAAGAAGTAATAGCTATTGGAGCGATCACATTTTTTGTCACAGAAGTTATCACCGCTGCACAAAATCTTACCAAACCATTGATGCAAGTTCTTTCTTACTTTCACAGAATTCTTCAATAATTTTATTTTAAAAAATTTTCGGGAAATTCTTATCTTTAAAACATTCATCAAATTTTCGAAATTAAAAAATTCCGAAAAAGATAATTTAATTATCTCAGTATTGTTCTTATAATTTATGAATTTTAGTACATATAATTATAATTCTTAACAATCTATAAAACAATGTTATAATCATAATCATCCTTTTCAGTGAGATAAAAAGCGGTAAACCTATCGCTTCAATGACAATTTCATATACCACTCAGCCAAAAGAGCAAACAACACTTTTACAATTTTGTGGCAAAAAATTTCCAAGGAAAGGGCTTGAAAATACACAGGTTTGATGATGTATTAAATTTTGCATAATTTAACTATACGGTTTTAAATTTCATTCAGTTTAAATGATTTCAATGTTAACAAATTTATTAATAATTGTTTAACAAATTCTTTAATGGTTTTTATAAATCGGAAAGAAAAATACTTCAACATATTTGTATTCAAAAAAAGGTTAGCCTTAAAATATACAGAATTAGATATTTTCACATTATTAACATTGTTTCATATCCTCAGATCTATTTTAAAATGTTTCGAATGGAAGAAAATGAAATGCGTAATTTATTATACACAAGCGATTATCAATTATATTCATCGAAGATTCTTTGGAAGCCGTTTAAATTACCAAGAAATATCGTTATAGATTCCAAAAACAGGTTAACAATTAATTTTATGTTTTACTTCAATGATTTTAACTGAATGATAATTAAAGCAGAATAATTACTCAAGGTTAATTTATTTTGAATTCCACCACTTGAACTATGCAATGCAATCAGTTAATGTTACATTTCGAATGTATTAATTTAAAACTTTAAAATGTAAACGAATGAATTATTAAAGGAATTTCGAAGTACTCTGTTATTCACGAGATGACCGTGCAAAATGTTCAATCATAGGACAGTTCATCACATCTTCCCATGTGCTTTTCAAAAATGCTGAAGGACGAAAGATTTCTGTAAGCATTTGATATTTTAATTATAATGAACTTTAATGGAACATTTTATAATCTATTAATTTTAAAGTACAATTTTGTATTAAATATGTTAGTTTTATTATGTTAAATGTCATTTGATATAGTTAATCAATCAATAGTTTGGAATATTGAACTTTAGTTGGCAAAACGGATAGTAAAGTCTTTTCAACTTGTTTGAATCTATTGTATCTGTTGTAAATGTTACTCTATCACATCAACCATGTACCTGTTGTAGCTTAGATTTCACAACAAAAAAAAAGCTTTAAATGATATTAAAAGTTTTTACAAATTCAGTTACGAGTTGAATTAGAAAAAAGTGAAAAAACAAGTGGAATAATTGAAGTGGTCAAATGCAACGATATCACTATGTATTCCTTCCTCGATTATATCACCAATGGGTATCATATCATATCATTTTGATTAGATTGAATAGTTGCATGTAAATGACTATACAAATTATTTTAAATAAATATTTCAGCTATTGTTTATCACTTGCTATAGCGGTGGATTTTTCGATGTCAAATTCAAATGACATAAGTCCAACATTTGCAAATGATGTAGAATGTATCATTCGCTCAATTTGTGAGCCATTTCGCCGTCATAATTTGCAAGTTTTTTTTTTTAAATATTTAATGAAATTTAAGCTCATAAAGCTGTTTTTTTTTGGAACTAAATTTTAAAATTCTATATTAAACAATAAGATTACTATTAATGATTGCAAATTTAAATATTATATGTATTATTTTAGCTCGCAAAGCTATGCGGCTTTTGGTTTCGGCGCACGAATTCCACCACATTTTCGAGAGTCGCAGCAATTTTGCCTTGTAAGATCTTTTTTAATATTCACTGTAGCGCCGAACAATTAAAATTATTGCTTTGAAAATACAAATTGAATTACATTTCTTTTAATCTATCAGACTTTGCGATGAAATAATTCGTAGCATATTAAACCCGTATTGCATCCCATTAAATGGCAGTATAGCAGTATAGATGTTTTAATGAGTTAAAATGAACTTTTTTTCTGAATTAGTAGTATCAGATGAACATTTGAATAATTGGTAGCATAATTGATTACTAATCATATTTGCAGAATCTGGAAACAGATCCGAATTGTCAAGGAATTGATGGTCTGATTGATGCATTCTGGAAAGCGAATACTCAAGTGCAAGCTAGTACAACTGCCCATTTTGCTCATATCATTTATCATCTCTCTAAGTAAGCCTGATTATATGAAGTAATCCAATATTTATTTTGATATCTTGAGAAGAGATATGTTTATTGGTATAATTTTCCTTTTCTCCATGTGCCGATATCTTATATATCATTCTGATATACAATAATCAGTTTTAGGTTGGCTAGCAATGTACATAGACGTGAAAATCAGTTAAAATGCCCATATTATGTGTTAGCAATAATCAGCAAAGGAAAGATAAATGATATCCGAGAAACAGTGCAGGTGTAATATGCTTTTGAATACAGAAAGACTGTATCTAAACCTAAATTTAATCACTTCCTTTAACTGGCTGGAAAAAAGTTCGTGCAAAATTGAATTTGCTTTTTGTGTTTGCATAAAATTTCTTTCTGTTTACTTTTTTTAGTTTATTTTAATTGTTGGATTTTAAAACGCTTTCAATGGGCAGTAAATTTAGGCGACGATATTTGCATCCAAAGCTCCACTTTCAATTATATTTATTGCAACAGAAGATGATTGTACAGAAATGGAGCGTCTTGGTCTTTCAGCTGGTCAAATTTCCTATCAAAATCGTCGGGCTGAACGTGATATGTTACAGGTCTATTCTAAAGTTGTAGAACTTCGATAAAATTATGCAATAAATATTCAATTGACAGAGAAGACCAGAAATTATGAATAAACAAACACATCTAAAAATCAAGTTTTTCGCGATTTTTTTATTTTAAAACTTTTGCATTTCCAGTTTGTAGCATTAACAAAGGTTCGTAATAAATTACCGGATGATGGTAATCTTTGGGAATTGTTTGCTGAACAAGCATTACGACGCATTCCACGGCAAATGATCAGCTGGTTGACAAAAAATGGCCATATTCCTCAGGATTTGAAACATTACGGTTCTTTATCGAAACAGGTAGAAGTAAATTCACTCCTAATCGGAATTTCTGATACAGAATTATTGATAATACTGCTCATAATTAAGTCTTTCTATTGCAACTTTCTTCGCGTCATTCGTCGCACCTCACACTGTCACATGAATCTGTCGACACCGTAAAAATGAATTTCATAATTCTTACCTTTTCCTCAAATCTTCCTTTGGCAATGTGATCAGGTTCTTTTGTTCTCTTTTCTTGAAAAAATTCTATGCTTACTGATGACATAAAAATTTTTGCATTTAAAGTTTTTTCGGACTAAAAGTGCATTTTGATGGAATACCCATAATTCTTTAATTAAATAATATGTTAATAATACCTGTTACGTCATTTATTTAGGGCTCGAGTGGAATTTCTGAACTGAAGTTAGAGCATGAGCAGGAGAGGATTAATGCGATGGAATTCTTCAACGATCACTCAACCGAGGATTTGGGCGAAACAGAATACGCAAGTACATCCGATTACTCTAATGTTAAAAAACGTCACAGTTATACAGGTAAACACAATTATATTATCCGTGAATTTTTCAGAGTGTAAGTTTCCAAATTTGTGGTGCAAGAGTTGTAAAGAGTGTCAAAATTTGGACATTATGAGAAGAAGTAATTTTAAAAAATTTTCAGAAACTAAGGATTTTTCCGCCTCCTCACCAACGTCCTCAGCATCACTACGGTGAGAACAGTTTATTCAATAATTAAAAAAAATTTTTTTTTCTCTTTCCCAGACAGTTCTTTGAATTAAAAAACATGTATGCAATTTAGAAATTCACCAAAAATTATCACTTTTTATGGGTCCCATAAAAAAGAATTTTAGGAATATTAAACCACGGCAGACGAGAAAAATTGTTTTTCAATCGTCCACACTAAAATAATATATAAATTAAACACTAAAATGCACTTTTGAAATACTATAAAAATGAAAATTCGAATACTTTTACAGTTAAAAATAAAAGACCTCCTGAAATCCAGTAGTAAAATCATTAGTCCATATAAGCTTGTGGTATTCCGTTCTATGTTTCTGCAATTCTTATTATTCAACTTTTCAGATATCGCGAACCAACAATGTATGAAGAACGGTCACACTCTTCAAAAAATGTCCCCATACTATAGTGATTCATTTCATCGTAGTGATACTTGAACTTTTTTTCTTTTCCTTTTTTTCTGCAGTGCAAAATGCCAACATATATTTAGTTATTCTGAATTTCATTTTATTAAATAATTCGTATTTCAATTATGTTTGGAATAAAATCCAACACATGTATGCCTTTTGGACTAAGCTTTGGGCTAAATTAATTCACTAAAAAAGTGAAATTCGCATTGGTCAAAATTTATCTGTCACATTCGGAATGATTTGAGGGAATCTCGGATAAAAAAAGTTTCAACCAGAATGATTATTTTAAAAGATATATAACTCATCTTACTCCTTTTGAGCAGAAAGAGTAAGATGACTTATATATTTTTAAGTGCTAACCTTAAAACTTTTCAATTTCTGGCGTTACTGGTCAGAACAGATTGATAATCACGACGTCTAATTTTTGTACGTAGTTTACCTGGCTGATTTTACTTCCTGCATCAATCTATATCTAAAAAAATATATATATATATATAAACAGTTTGTCGTTGATATCCTGAACATCATAATAAATTTCTGTGAAAGGAAGCATTTCAGTTTCAAACAAGAATTTGAAAGAGATATAGGAAAATTCTCCAGCAGAAAATAAAGGCCATAATAAGAGTTGAATAATTTATCTATCTACTTAAATCTATACAACCTTCTTTCTATCCTATCTCAAAGTAAAAGAAATTAAATTCTGCATTTTTCATGTTTTCCCGTTGCGACCATCAAAATGGATAAAAAAATAGGGCTTCCAATTAACTTTCAACATCTAATTTTTAAAAGTCGCATTTCTTGAGAACAGTATGAATAATTAATTCATATATTTACAAGGTTTCTTTATTTTCAAAAATGCAATCAAAAATTATTTTCTAGAAAAATAATTTGAGTAAAATAAGAAAACTAGGGTTGTTCTTCAGAAAACACGTTTAATGAACTTTAGTTAGAATTCGTAAATCTAACAGAATTGTTTATTATAATTTGAATGGCACTTATGATCCGTTTAGGCTTGTATACTACGCACAAACACGGCTCCCTACATGAACCAATAGTGCCAGAATAAGTTTAGGAGTGATAAATTAAACTCCAAGCAATACGTACGCACATTATCTATATATAAATATGTTACAAATTCAAATGTACTATTTTCTCGCAAATATCAATTTCGATATTAGAAAATAAATGTGGTGAATTAACAACTCATGTCGATCTATCATATTTCAAAATATGATATGCTTCGAAAATGCTTTCGTAAAAAATTTTCTACCAAATCTAAAGCATCTATAACCGCAACAAATTAAAGACAAATTCAAAACAATCTCAATAGAAGAAATGGTCAGTAAAATTTCCCGCAAAAATTTATCGTCACAATGTGGCAAAATTTTGGCTACCAGAATTTTTCGTGAGGCGGGAACTAAAAATAATTCACTTCATTATCATCACATTTCTCATCAAATGTGAATTCCTGCCATATCGTCAAGTTTCTTCTTACAGAAGAAAGCCAATTAGGATGAATAAATAAGCTGAAAATTGACGAATAATAAAATGGTACCAGTGCAGACTTCCCTTAACCAAATTTTACTACAGCAGGAATACGAAAACGTGTAATTTTATTTCTTTCACATCGTACAATCAATATTATAGAAAGCCATCAACCGCCAGGGAAGTATACATCCCAATAACCTCACAAACTGTGCGGGTGGTCTCGTGCGGCAACATCTCAGTTAAATGCAAAAAGCATCGCGTGTGGTCAATTTTGTTGGTATCATTTGGGGAAGTATACATTGAAAGCGATCGTCTCCTTCACTGTTGATCACCTCATTTCCTATCTGAGGGTTATCATCCCGGATTTACACTTTTGCTCGAAAAAAAAAAAAGGACGATTTCCTATAGAAAGTTAAGAACTTCATCAGTGTAGGAGCTGCAAGGAGAAGAAAGTTCAATCTCTCTCATCGAGAGATCGGATCAATGTGTTGATGAGTTAGTTTCTTCTGATGTTTCTCAGGATTTCCATGCATTTTTCTCTGATAATTGATAGAAAGCATGTTATCTGGTATAAATTTCTCAAAACTTCCTCACTTTGTCCCCTACGAGAACATATTCGAAAATAATATAAGGTCACATATAGTTATAATCAGTACCGCAACAAATCTTTTCTTTCATAACTGCGACGCACGTCCTATCTGATTCAATATATTTATATTACCATTTCACGAAAGACCAAGGACTAATTCACACTGTTCAGTAATTTATCCGCTTTTCAAACATGATTATTCCATCGTTTCAAAAAGTATTCAGCATCACACGCAATGTTTTGTGAAAAAACGAGAATTAACGGGAATGTTCGGCCACAACACTCCAATCCTTACATTCGCAGCTAATTTCTTTTCTTGTTGTTTTTGTTGCTTCGCAGGGATTTTGTCGTGTCCTGTTCAGTTTTGATTCATTTATAAACGACTACTGGTTAACACAACCTACTCAGTTAATATAATCCGTGATGGGAAGGAAATGGCTCTAATGCGAAGCGCATTTTCTCGATCGGGCACTCCCACTAATAATTTCGAAATAGAAAAAACCAGAACCTCCCACTAATCGCGCTATATTATCTTGATAACTTGCAATGCAAAATCAGAGAATCATGAACACGCCGTCGGCATAGTCGAGAGTTCATCCATTGAGCACTCATACTAATTTGTTTTATCGTGAGAAAATATATATGAAATGAGACTGGAGGGACTTTTAATTCCGTTGTAACTCTATACGATTGTTTCGAATATTCAGATCTGCTTACTAACAGGAAATAGTCAACATACGATCGTGATATAATACTGCTTATTTTTGAAACAGAACAAATCCTCCCGTTCCGGAAAAGTAACCCGGAACCCGCCCATAACTCTCGTCTGTAACATTTTCCTTTCCAGAATGTCCAATTTCCACCATCCGCATGAACGTTTTTAAATATGTTATAGCATCTTCCCATAGGACAAGAAACATTTTATCACCGGAAAACTTGAACATTTTTCAACAATGTATTTAAAAATTATTAGTTACAAATAAATTTAACGATCCGAAAACTTTGAAAAAGTTGCATACGTTGCCGATACTTGCTCGTCCCACATGAAAACCGTTAATATGCTACGAAGTTAAAGATTTCTCCTTCAACTTGGCATCTAATCAAATTTCCGGCACTCTATTTCTCTCATAAATAGCTTGAGATTAAAAGGTAAGTGACGTTACTTCAAATGTTGCATGCTGCAAAAGTATTTTTTTTTTTACGACTCACCTGTCAGAAAAAAAAGCTCCGATGCAGATACCACATTCAAAAAGTGAAGCACGACCCTCAAGACTTCTAATTAAAGATTTAATTCATAGCAGAGGACCATTTATTAATAAAAGAGTTGAGATATCTGCAACTCACTTAAATCAAGGCAGCAGAAACAATCCCATTTACTATGTTCGTTCACAGCAGTATCGTATATTGTTTCAGGGGTAGCGACTCCCCCATATGCGTGTATTCTTTCTACTCCTACAAACTGTTCTAAAAATCTGCCTAGATGAAGGCTTCGACCATTCATGGTGCTCCACTTCCAAGAACATGCTAGCAAATATACATTTAAATAATAAAAACGTTATACTTCAATCTCACAAGGTGACTTCTTGCAGAAAACCAACCAGAAAGCATTTGTCATTTCCATAATTTATAACAAGCTAAATCTAGGTTATCTAGACGTTATTTAGATCTCGATGAAATCAAATCAAGCAGGATTGCCTGGATGGGTTTTTGCTTTTATAAATGTCCGGCGAATATTGTCACAGAACAAATGTTGAATCTTGTTCTTGTGAAGATATGCGCCTCACATGCACTTATTGATATACCCAATTGAGCATCATGTTTATCAATGAGTAGTTCGAAATTCGGTATATTTAAATATATGTTACTATTATTTTATCTAAAGAAAAGAGTAAATTAAAAACACGGAAACAGGAGAACTAATAACAGAAAAAAGCTCTCAAATTGAAACCATCAGAAAGTGGGCGCTCACGATGGAGTTTAGCCCAAATTCGTCACAATAACTACGCTGGACGCGTAATACGTTATATTTATCTTACAACGACTACGCAATCCAACGCATTTGTTTCAATTGTTAAGCTATTGACTCATGTTTATCCAGAAACAAGAGTCGCACTTTAACCTCAGCATCCTGTAGCTTTCAGTACTTGCCCATCCTCCTTAAGCAACGTAAGCATCGTGAAGTTCTGAAATGTAAGTTGGGTTTAAATTTCGCTAAGTACGATATCCGTAATGATTCTGAAATTCACCTTAACTATATATAATATGTATGATATAGATATAGAAAGTTAAAGTGATTATTATAACCTACGAACATTGAACGAGGATAAATCAAGTGATTTATGAAACATACTTCGGCAACTGTCGGATGAATACCGATTAATCGATCAAAATCGGCCTTTTTAGCATCAAATTTCAAAGCTATTGCGAAACCTTGTATTATTTCACCCGCATTTGGTGTGAGGATGTGAAGACCAAGAACCAAGTCCTGAAATTTGATAAAATGAAATCATGACAATAAAAACATGAGCTGCACTCTCCTACGCATTGGACTCGATAACAAAGCGTAAATTACTTGTTCATTCTTCAGGCAAATCAGTTTACAGTAACAGTGTGTTTTTTCCTTTCGGTCTGTTACGGCGTATTCAAGCGGAATGAACACATTGTGATATACGTTGATATTTTCTTTTCCATACCTAAAAAATTTGAAATACACAGGAGTTAATAATAACAGATTTGAACAGCAGCAGAGAAAAGGTTTTGCAGCCAGTAATATAAAATGCTTC
Source organism: Cercopithifilaria johnstoni (assembly GCA_916381525.1). Classification (NCBI taxonomy): domain Eukaryota; kingdom Metazoa; phylum Nematoda; class Chromadorea; order Rhabditida; family Onchocercidae; genus Cercopithifilaria; species Cercopithifilaria johnstoni. The sequence goes on from CAKAEH010001029.1 coordinate 166,540, forward strand.
ACAAGAACCTCTACTTCATAGGAATACACAAATTAAAGCCTAGATATGGTGATCTAAAATTTACAACTAGAAACCACAATACTGATTTGCGAAAAACAAAAATTACTTTTGGATAGCAGCATCTTCAGATAACCCACAAGAACCATATTCCAACGGTGTAAATACTGTTGTTGGTACTTTGTTGTATTCGGTAAGCTCACAATTTCCGGTTAAGATGCGCCGCATTAAAACTTTACCTGCTTGTATTGCAACAGGTGTAAGCTCTGGAGAGCCATTCAGCACATCACCAATAGCATAAATATATGGACAACTAACACTCTGCTCTCTTCTTCCAATTATTTTACCAGATTTTGCGCGGTCTACACCGACTAAATCCAAACCAAGATCATCTGTCAGAGCATCACGTCCTATTGCCATCAAGACCTGTTGAAAGAATAACTATAATCTATTCGAATACTATAGAAATGCACCGACTTTGTAACAGAAATCAATAGGTTGAAGAAACAAATAGAAAACATACTGTATTAAAATCTTCCGCAACTTGAACTTCTGTTCCGTCTTCATGCTTCTGGATCGTATGAACTCTAATCAATCCTGGTTCATCATTGGTTGGTTCCTTGAGCTTTTCATATTTGACTGGCACATACCTTAAAAAAAAAGAGAGGTGCCCATTACAATGGATGCTGGGTTTTCTTGAGCTCCACTTTCTCCAAAAGTGATTCCTCTACTACGCATTTCGCTCTTCACTCCTTGCACGAAAAAAAATTTTATTCGAAACGTTCAGCATATCGCATTCAAATATAAAGCGTAAACCTTTTATCCAAGGCAGTCCTCTGTGCATCACAATCCTCAGTGAAAGAGCTAATGAAAATCTAGAAAACAAAAAAAAAACAGAAAACAGTATAGAGTTCCTTGCATCATTTTCTTGTAATACAATAAAAAACTTACGGGATAAATTTGATACCACGCTCTATCATATGTTTCTTAATGCGTTCCGCCATATCCTGATCAAAACCACGCAACAAAATTGATCTGACCATAACCTGAAATTCCTTCAGTATACGAAATAATAAAGCCTGAATCAAACGAAAATCTCAGTGAATAATAATCCTAGGAACAGGAAATTCATAACAGTTAAAGAGAACACAGTGAAAAAGTAACAAAATATTCTCTAAAAAATCTTGAAAGTAACATATCAAATTAAAGCAAAATCTACTGTAAAGGCTACTCCAACGAAACTAACCGTGACATCATTACCAATACCTCGCAAAAAGCCAGCACACTCTAGCGAAACATATGAAGCACCAACGCAAAGAGTTTTGCCAGGATTATAGCTCAGTGAAAACAAATCGTCACTGTAATAAAAACATGAATTCCTAAGTAAGTTAAGCCAAATGTGAAAAGGAATGAATTACGTTTGAGTCGTACACTAACGGCATATGAATATACCTGCTAATGCAGCATTCCAGCACTCCTGGAACATCAGGAAAACGTGGCCTTAATCCGACAGCGATTAAAAATCTGTCAGAAGTGATTTTCTCAACTTTTCCTTTCTTGTTTTTGACACTTAGTTCATGTGAACCGGTAAAAGTGGCGTACGAGTTCATATAAGTCACCTGAAATAAAGACAAAAAAAAAACATTTTTTTTTTTTGATGGACATGCTTGATCACAGGTTTCATTTATTTGAATATATTGCGTTACCCTACTGTAATGACTGCTGTACCTCTTACTACTTATATCAAGAACCGTCACAACGTTCTGAAAAGTAAAGCATGAGGTAACAAAAAGCCAAGTTTGTTGTCTCAAAAGCAATCACATTACTGATGGCATCCACAAGTAGAATATAATAAATACATCAAAAAAGTAATAAGTAACGAACTGATTTTTCTTTCAATTGAACTCGATATCCCCAATTCAACGAAGCAATATGATTTTGCACGGCATTTTTGAGTTGATGCCAGTTTAACTTTATTGTACCTTCGGGTATTTCCCAGCCAAACATCTTAGCATCTTCTACAACTAATTAGTCATTGAAAAGCTGACTATATAGAGAAATTGAAATGTGAAAAACGGTAGCGTATAAACCACTTACCAATATATTCCCCCAAAAGTGCAGCTTGATGCATCAATTTCTTCGGTATACAGCCTACATTAACACAAGTTCCACCCAAGCCCCAAGTTGTGCCCATTGTTGATGGCTTAACGAAATCCAGACAAATCACCTTTTTGCCAAAATGAACTGCTTCCTAAAACCGAAAGTGGATATTCAAATATAAATTTTACAGCAGTTTCAAATAGCAGTTAAAACTAACCTTTGCGGCTGCTAGACCACCGGAACCACCTCCAATAACAGCGAGATCATACTGGTGTTCCTTCAGCCATTCATTTAAAGCACCATTTTCCTCCAGCTGATGAAGTTCTTTGAGGCCACCACAACAGTCTCCCTAAAAAGCAAAAAAGAATGAACTGATCGTCGAATATAAATGCTTTCCTTAAATAATTCCTCTACATGTAGCTTTCTTTCCAATTTCAAAAGTCTGCTTTACCGGACCTAGACAATTTCTGGAAAAACAAAGAAGTAGATTACAAAAGTGCTTGATAGCTAGATCATAAGCTTTTTTTCGAGAGGCCTTTTCAGCCGTATATGATATGTAGTTACAAACCATCAAAATAACACGATAAGTGATAGAGTAGTTCCCATAAACCATGAATAATCCTAGCGCAATGTACATATAACATACCTTAACAAAAATTAATGGCATCGATGGCCATCTAACTATTTCTAATATGTTCTTGACAGCATCGTTACTGACGTGTACTGTACTTACTGTTTCACCATATTTTGAAAACAAATTCACAATCTGAAATAGATCTACAAGAAGTCGAGCGCGAAATGCAAAATAACTTTAAAAATGGAAGTATTCTTCTTTAGATGCGTCAATTTGGAGTGGATAAATTTTCATCTCGATTTCAGTCAGATGAGCTCACCTTTGTTATATCCAAGTTATAATCAGTATAAGCTAACAAAACCCGCTCTTTACAGGCTGATTTGAAAACGGCATCAGCTGCTGCCTTACTGCTGACAAGACTAGAAGTTGGAGACAATAATGCTTCCCTTCCCGGTCTGTTTCCTCTCCGACTTCTTTTATCTGAAATGTACATAGAAAAGATATTTGTAAAGTATTTTACCGCTCAGAAAGAAAGTTTTTCTGTAATACCTGCTCCGTGATGTGAGATTATTTTAAATATAAAAAAAAATACGAGAAACTCCGATTACTTCCATGTAAGAGGAGAAAGTTATGGAGCACTTAGAACTCATTTTGTTACCTATATCCTCTTTCTCACCTGCAAAGAAATCTCCTGAAACTTTAGAAACTCGGTACATGTTCTTTAAAGACATCCATAAGTTTCTCTAAAGCGAGATTCCTGAAGCAATGTGTCAGAGAATCCTGAAACGGAAAGGCACAAAACTCAAGATGGTCTCTCTTGGCGGTAATCTATCAATTTTGGCAATTAGAACATTAAAACAGGAAATAAAAGCATGTAGAACCACCTATCATATAATCTTAAAAATACAGTAAAATCTTAGAACATGTGATTTATGGTCAAAATGACCTGCGGCATTCGTACGTAGAAGATATGCTTGAATATTGCGGAAGATGCCCAGAAACAGTAAGCCAACAGATAGCATATTCCGTATATATTAGGACACACACAACGGTGTATCTCTTCACTCCACAATTACAGCTAGAAGTGATTTATTTAATGTTAACAATTACTGACGGCAACATCGCGCCTCACACTAGCGCAAAATGCTAAGTCGAAAACTCAAAACATACGTAGTAAAACGGAAATTGAAAGTTCAGTCGCTATGTACTAAATCCAACAATTTATGATTACAAAAAAACTTTCCCATGAATGTATGAAAATTATTATATTACATGTTTACAGTTTCGTACATTAATCAGGCCCTTCACATCAAATTATATTCTCCAAGTATTTAATTTCTAATAAGAAATAAGCTTTCTCCGCATCTTCCGGTTGTTCGAACTCTACGTATCCATATCCTCTGCCAAGATGTGTATGTTGTCTTCGAAAATATAATTTACTTCTTATTATAATTTAGAAGTCGTTGCTGTTTATCAACATCCATATCCATGCAGGTAAACATGACAGTTGTCAATAAAGAAGCTCAACTTCAACGACTGATTAGAAGTTATCAGAAGGCGGACCAACTGGCAATTGACATGACAAGTGATTCTGCGAAATTCAGCTTATATTTCCTCGACTGCAAATAGTATTGATATTCTAGTAGAATATTCTGACCCGAAGGATAATCAGCATGGTATTCAGTAAATCATTATCCCTAGTGAAAACTGAAGAGGGTGAAGAATAATGACGATCATCAGGAAATCACATATAGTACCACGGAGCGATGATATTCCTTACGAATGAATTTCAGTCGTGTATTAACAGCACTTGCAAAAGAGAACATTGAACTTCCTTCATCGTTATAATTTTTTGCAATATATTTTAATCACAATGAGATAAAGCTTGTTTAACAAATTACAGACATAAGGACGGGGCTAACAACTATGACCCGTACCCATATCTTCATCGCTATTTCAAAAACTAGTTTTCAGGACAGTAAAAAATGAAGTTTGGAGTCATGCCCATTATTCTAGAATGTTGTGGAAATCTGTACCAGAAACGTTCAAGAACTAATCTCATCCACCACACTTGTTTTTGTTCTAAAAACTCCCCCAAACTGCGGTGGTACTATAACCGCCTATTGCAGCACACTACTTCGTCAGTGAAAAGTCCACTCCGAACTTCGAACAAACTGCTCGTTTTCATGCGAAAGAAATTAGTAGTTCTTTGAATAACAGTGTTACACCGAAAAATATCAATCCTTTCTACCTCCATACAACTATAGCTTGTGTAAAAGTGAAAGATCGACATTTTTTGAATTTTTTATTGAGTCAAAATTTCACTGAAATCTGTCAAAAAATTTTGATTGCGAAATATCTGCAAAAACTCACCCAGGTGCATGAATGTACCAGTGAACAGCGAACGAGAAGTCAACTAACAAGTTGCACTTTTTTTCTATGCTCCCCAATTTTTCAATGAAAAACTCTATTCCTTTCAATTCTCATTTGAAATTAATCAATACGAGTTTAAAACATCTAATTCTGAGCATTTCAGAGTTCTCTTTGCCTTTATTACTTACAAATTTGAAAGGAAATCACCAAAGTATTTCTCAAAAAAAAATCCCCTTCTCCCTCGTCATAGATGACTGATACATGAAATAAAATTCCTACAACTTTAACTTAACCAACCAACAACATTCACCAAAGCAACAGAATAGTACATTTCTTCTCTCCCTTCCACAACAAAAAAATCAAAAAAATTTTCGAATAAAAAACTTTTTTTCGCGAAATTGCTATCAACCATTATAGTGTTCAAACTACTGGAACGCCTAAACATATACATGTTTACCTTTTCCAAAACTACTTTTGAAATTTTCTTCCTTTGTCCTTTTTTGCGAATTTTCACTCAAAAGTGCAATCTTTCATTATAGCAACGATTCACAGAAGTCAAGAAAGATTACTTTACTTGTATACGAACTATTATTAAAAACAATCGTAATAACCTAACACTATATAGATGAATGATTTGATTTTAAATTGATAATTGATGACTTGCAGTTACCGGAAATGTGTGCTCCTGAATTTTGCAGAGGAGAGACATCGCTGTGACCAGCACTCCGACAACATGTTATTTGGTTGCACCAACGTACAAATGCCTCCATCTTGTTTCTCGAAACCTGCTTTAACATACTGCAGTACCATTATTAACAACATTTTTTCACTGTTTATACGGCACGTGAATATACGCTGCGCGACGTCATATAGCTTGCATGATCTTCGTCAAATCAAATATTTTAACAAAATGTTGCAGTAAGTTAAAAAAAATAACGCTTGATAACATTTCTCACTGAATACAGCACCTAAATAATCCGAATTTAATCTTTAAAGCCTCTTTTTTACAAAAATCCGTGCAAGCATAAAATTCACCGATCTAGTATAATTCATCCGATCTGTTACCACTTGTTTCTTTCTTTGTTCTTTTTTGCGAATAGATAATAGATAAAATCAATTAGAAAAAAATGTTATTATATTAGCAGAACTTGTAGCATTATTAAGTGAATGTTGGCATATCGTTTTGGATGTGAAAGAACTTTGCAATTTTTCTTATTGATTTTATTTATTCAATCTTTAAATAAGTATAAATGTATCTGAAATAAGAAAATTCAGATTGGTTTAGCTAGCCGTCATTGAACTAATGAAGTTGAAGGGACTTCTCAGAATTACAGTTACAAATAACAGAAATGCCACATTATATTGTGACTGGTGAAATTTTCTAATATTCCCTTCTTCTAATTCAAGCAGTTCTATAGAAGAGACTTATTTTCCAATTGCAACAATATATTAATTATAAATTGACAATTGTTTGTGAGAGGATAACTTAATTTCTAATTCAATTAATTGCAATTACCTTATGTACCTTGTTCGATTTACTAATTTACGGAGAAAAACGAAGTCAATCAATGTAGCATTTTGAATCAATCATAACGAATCAATCCCTAAATATTACCCACCAGTTAACAGCAACATAAATCAATTTCTGAAAACTTGATATGATATGTACCAAAATTAACTTCGTGATTGTGATCCTCATGGTTTCTGTTTTGACACCCCTTAGACCATCCAAGAAAGTCACCAACTTTTCAAGAAACGCTGAAAATTAAGATTCCACTCATAATCTAGAAAGAGTGGACGAATGGAGAATGGGAGAGATATCTAATTATCTAGACAGTATAAATTAAAAGCAATATGAAATATCTCGAAAAAAAACTGTGTATGCTATTAAAGTTCTTTCTTAACGTTAAAAAAAAGGAAAAAAACAACTAATTTACTCATTCCCAACAAGTAGAAATACCAGTCACGATTTAACTCTGCACCAATCACGAAGTTTTCAGTATATCTCTTCTTTTTTCAGTATATTTCTTCTTCTCTCCAGAGAAGGATAAGATCAAGGAAGAGATATACTGAATATCCTAATTACTTATTCAGTTCTAGCAATGAAAAAAAAGCGAAATTCATTCATCAAAAGACTTTCATTAATTGCACGCTTAAATGGCACTTGAGGACAAAATAGTTCAATAAAAAAATTAATCTCCCATTAACGTTTTAGAAATTTTTGGCAAATAAAAGGTCTCTTGGAATCATAGACATGAAATGAAATGACATATTCATTGATGACATGTGCCACTAATATTTAAAAAACAACTCTCGAAATGATTGTGTAATATGTATGTGGCGTTTTATTTGTTACAAAATGTTTGCCTATTAGTGTTCAAAATCATTCAAAAACTGTAAAAATATAAGAAGTTATAATAAGAAATGCCAAAACAGAAACAAATGTGCATGAATGGCAGAATTATCAAATTGTTTTCTGTCGAAATTGGAAATTGGCAAAGTTGGTTAACAAATTATTGGATTTAATCTACTCCCTGGTTTAATATTTCTGGACAACTCGCAATTGAAAAATATTATCACCTTAATTATATTTATAATCCAAAGATATCAAAAAAAAACGATCATGCCTCGGAAGCTGTTATCAACAGCATATGTCATACTGGAAAGATAAAAGAAAAAAACACTATCTCAATCAGAAGTTGCCAGAAACCATACTCAGTTTAAATTAAAACTTACTTAATGGTTGTTCCGAAAACATCCGAGAAGTGGAAACGATCAAGAATGATTTTTGATTCTTTCGACTTCCTGTAACTTTCCTAGTATTTTTATATCAACTCCAACTCAGGTCGTGTGCCAAAGCGAAATAGTATATTAGTATCTTTGAATACAGTACATCAGTACCCCGAAATAGAACATAAATATCCCATAAGCACCTAATTATCCCTCATCTTCAAAAGTTTAAATGATCTCCCAATACCACATTCTTTCTGTTGTCTGCTAAATAGTTTACACATCGCTATAGATCAATAATTTTCGCACTGTCCTGTAGACACACTATACTTGTTAGGAATCTGAAGTTTGAAATTATACCCCTTTTATTAAGAAATAATGGCTAACAATAATTAAACAACAGTAAAATATAACAATGGCACTATTAACTGTCTAATTATACTATCATTAAATCAAAGCAGACTTCAACGAAAACTCAAATGATTAAATATATTTTGTAATTTTAGAAGTGCTATGCCCCGAAGAGTTAAAAGTGTGGAAGAAGGGTAATTTTCATAAAATTATATTCATGTTCAAAACGAAAATTTGTTTAAAAGCATAGAAATTTTCGAAAAACGATGCAACGAGTTCTAGCATTTCAAAACAAAATCGGCGCATTTCATGACAAAATTTATAGAACCGAAGCAATACAGACTATATAATAAGTGGACGGATCAATACCCAACTAAGAGGCATTCAGAGATATTAAATTGACTTTGAGAGAATGTAACTACCATTGAATGAGATCGTTACTTGCTGAAATTTGTAAAAAAAATCCACTAAACTCGCAAGGAATTACTCATTTTTCATATTCACTCATTTTATTTCTAATGCATCATTTCACTACTGCCGCTTTTCAATTTTGTCATAACAAAATATCATTAACAAACTTCTTACATAGTTTTCAATCAGCACGGGACCGTTTTTCAAAGGCCCTGCTATAAATTATAAAAATTCAATCTGGACACAGAATGGCGAACGTGGTGTTGGAGATTACAATGGCAAATGTGGTATTGAGAGATCATTTAAACTTTTGAAGATGCGGCATTCAAGGATGACTATGTAAAAATAACTAAGATTGAAGAGCGATGGGAAATATTTCAGGATCTTGAAAAAGCCAAGGAACACATTAAATAAAAACACATAAAGGACTGTCGAAACTAAGCAATCATACAATCAACTGATTAAATAAAATGCTTTGACAATCCACATTATAAACCACTTCCAATTTCCTTAAGCAGCCAAAAAATACCGATCAATCCACTGAATAAACGATAATCTTTCAACACTAAGCTTATCTGATTCAGGAAAATAAAGGGCTGCAAATCTGATATTATCGCAAACAATCTTGGGATGCACATATTAATGAGGTAGAAGACGCATTCTCTTCCACGAAAGTTTTTATGTCGCAAAACAATTCAAAAAAAAATATATATAATGCTTTATTTATATGCCCAATAAATTAACGGAGATCATATTGTTGCATAAACAATACATTAAGCGACAAATAAATCACTTGTTAGCTGTTCATCTTCGTAGACATTTTTCAACCGCAGCACGAAGAGCACATACAATGAAAAACTGTAATCATATTCTATATCTACAGTTATCATGGATAACAAATAATGACTCATCGGACCAAACTACGCAGTTTCTTCTACCATATATTTTATCTTAGTTATAAAATTTCTGGAACCCGCCCTTTTTCCTTTCCATCTTCTTCCTAATTTCAAACTTTTTCCAAGGGTGACGCATCCAAATGATATGAGCATCAATAATTCGACGCTTTAAGGGAAACAAATCACTAAAAAAAGTTGATAATTACCCGCTATTCATTATTATCTCAGGAAAAGATTAAAAGTACTTAGAAAAAAATGCAACGACAAACAAATGATAAAAAAGAGTTTGCAGTATAAAATAAATCTTCTATTTAAAGTTATAAGCTTTGTTGACATTGTAATCTTTTCTTTTTCAAAAAAGGATAAATCACAGGTTGATAACCTAAGTCCATAAATTAATGTCCCGGTGGAGTGGGATGGAAAGAACAGTGATTTATAAATAGGGGGAAAAAGGATATATCAGTGTTAAAACTGTGCAGTGCAGGAAAAAAATTGAAGAGGGCATTGCAAAGAATTGTGAGCAGCACTTTCGGAAAGAGAGATGTTTGCATTCTCAAGCAAAAAACATTCTTGGACAGTTTTTGGCTGCACTGCATATGATAGAGCATGGACTAAAAAACAATACGGAATTAAGTACCTAAATAAACAGTAATCTTAATTCAGATAGGACACAATTTTACTTTACTGATGAGACAAAAAATGAGTGAACAAATGAAAAAAAGAAAGAAATGTGAAAAATAAAAGGCACAATGAGATCAGCACCGAAAAACTACGGTTAGCTGCTACTACTATTACTACAAAAAGTAAGGTACCGGTCAGTATACTGAGACATGGATTACATAGCAGAGATTTCATCTTATTCTTCGGCCAGTGAACGAATCAATGAACCCCACACTTTTCGCTGCTTCTTAACATCGTCTGCGTTCAGTTGTGTGAAATCAACGCTGAATTCATCCCGTTTCAAACTCTATAAATTGGCGCAGTTGTAAATTATTAATTCTCAAACAAAGTGAACAATCACTAACAGATAGGGCAAAATATTGCTCAGCAGTATGCTAAACTTGAACTTAATTCAGTCTTAAATTCATTTCAGGATGATTCGGTCCTGGAAGAAGTACCCACATATTATAAATTCTAGTTCATATTATGAGGTGCAGTTCGACAGCTCCACCACCACTGATTTTTCGTGATATATCAGGCAATATTTAACTGCTTTTCTAATGAAGTGATCCAACTATTTTTTTAAGCGAATACAAAGTTTTCAAATATTTGGTAATACCACTGTCTGACCAATAAAATCTTACAAATTCTCAACAAACCTCGATATAGTGTCGAGTGAATTCAATAACAAACATCCCACAGTCCATACCATTATACTGCTTTGTGGCTCGTTCGATGCGTGTATCTACTGGAAGCCCGAAATACTTTGCTAGTGTTTGAATCAGCTGAAGAACGAAAAAAAAGAATCAAAGGAACTCCAAATACTAACATAATACAATCACATAACATTTCAAAGCAAATATTTCAAACTGAAGCTTGCAAGAAACCTAACCAATATTAAAAAAAGTTTTCACTCCTTTTTTTTCTATACACAAAAAAACTTAAAACTACTGCATTTGGTAACAATTTCTAGTATTGATTCCAATAGGGTATTGCAGGTAGGATTTAATATGATCTCTTTGCTCTTCAACTGATTCTGCAACCCTTTTTCGAATAGGGCATATTTAACTCTTATTACAGCTACGCCAAAATGAAACCCTCCACAATAGAGCAACATGTTATGCAAGTATAATGCTGTTATAATCCTTTATTGTTCGCACTTCGCATAATTTCTTGCCATTTCCCCCTCAATGACTTAGGATCGTGCCAACATATAATTTCATATTTTCAGAAGCTTCCTTCCTCAGTTCCAAGAGACACATACCTTATCCGTCTGCTTTTGATTCGCTGAATTCGTCCCCTGCGCGCTATCAATAATCAGAAAGTGAGGTCGAAGATACCGGCGACATATAAGCAATGACCAGTGACTTCCACCGCTCCTTGACGGATCGTCATGATCATTCACAACGAAAATGATATGCTCTTTTTCTTTAAGTGTTAGCTCATCGAGAAGCTCGGCCACTTCACTTGGTCTGGTTAATTTAATTAGCTGACATACTGCTGCATTTACAAAGGTAATCTGAAATTAACACTGACTTCCTCTTTTGACCTCGGTCCTTTCAGTAATGCATAGTCCCACCATGTAGGCATAGGTAACGCTACGATTGACTATCAATTAAAAGCGAATCGTTTGTGTCTTGAAAACCTTCCCTATCAGTTTCAATTTCAACGAGTTGAAGTTATAGCTTTCCTCTTTTTTCTGACAAATATGAATGACATAAATGCAAACAAACTTTGCTTTTTTTTGTCTCATCCAACGTTCTTTTGTGGAGATATTCGAATGCGAACGAAATAACGGGATCACTGAGCCATCGTCCATTTTCCAGCGCTTTCAGATCAGCCTCATACAGTACCGTATCACCAAACGACAGGACACACCTTCCTGCTTTTGCCATACTGCAAGATTTGAAACAATTTATTTCAAGAGACTAATATGTGTTTCCAAATTCAACAATATTTTAGAATCTCCCTTCACAACACCTACAAACGATATTCTTTCTAAAATTCCTTGAAAAAATGTGGCACTGAATACAACAGTATGGAACAGTCAAATGTTCCATAACTATATAATTTCGTATGCAAGCCTAATAAAATTAAAATAAGCATAAGAATGAAATAACGGCCTGGTACAGTAATGAGGATAGTCTGGATAATCATTAAAACAACCGAAGTTTCGGAAATCAAACATGTCGGTAATTACAGTTAGAAATTTAGGTAACATAATTCTGGATTAAATTACAGGAAAAGCTACAATTCAAGTGGTACTACATCATTTCACTTCCTACAACTTCATTTCATGTAAACAGAAATTTTCGAGATGCTCATCTTCCTACCTCATCTCCAATATCAATATCTTGAAAGATAATATGTTGATATCCACATTGATCAGGATTGAATAAGCAAATAGAAATAATTTATTCATAAGGTATTCAGGAAAATAAAATATATTAAATTTATTTACAGGTATACACCGACATATTACATGGGATATTGAAATAATTTACCATTTCAGTGCACTGAATATATCAATCATAATAATAATAATAATAAACATCGATTTCATATATTACCACCACTTTATTTAACAATCATCAGGACCACCAAACTATGCAGTAATTCAATGAAATCCGTTTTCCCAACAGTGGTCAAACTTTGCATCAGCAATAATATTGCATTAAATTCAAGAAACGGCTTGAAATGCTAAGTGTCACATTCTCCTACTAGTGTTCAGTAGTTCAGGATTCTGGCTTTATCATGATTGATTGACAGTTGGCCTAAAGATTTTTGAAATATCTGTTCCACTGGGTATTAACAGTGCCTGATACAATCAATCCCTCACCCGATAAGTTCTCAACAGGGATCTATTTAAATCCATTTTCTTCATGCTTCTTCAATAAGAAATAAAAGATGGCATCATTCCCTTTAGCAGTAATAGACTAAATCCAATGTGACAAAAGATGATTTTCCTAACAATTGATAAGATTTTCAAAAATGCAAGCATATATGACATATATATATTTTTTTCTAATTAACGTTACGCTTAATGTCCAGCAAATATTTTCATCGCATAACTTCTGATTTTAAAAAGGTCTACAAAGCAAACAGAAGCAAAAACTACAAAACACAACCAAAAATACTAAAAAATCCAAATTTGATATTGATGTGAGCTAATCCCGCATGCGAAATATGGCCGTTCAGTAGCGCTGTGAAGAAATAATGTTGGCTTAAATAACTTACGGCCAAGTTTTGTGCAATACGTCTGGGTTCCTGTATGTTTTATCTACTATCCATACACGGTCGTCATCATCATACTTTGTCAAGGGTAAATCATATGGCAACATATCCAAGGATTCAGGATCAGTGAACAACAAGCCAAATTCATACGATCGAATAGTTAATTGTGTTTTTTTCAATTGGTAATCACCCCAAGCCGCCTGAAAAAATTACACTTCGTGCAATAATCTAAGAAAAGACAGACAATGATAACTGCGGAAATGTTTCGCTCAGTGTGCCCTTCATGTGGCTTTTTCTGTTAAATGTTAGTAAAACAGCGTTTTTCTGTTATTGAAGATGAAAATAAGGGAGTAACCGAAATAATTGAACGGTACCTTAGAAAGGTTGGCACTTGTAACAAGCAACCAAGATGGTTTTAGAGAGTTCTTAGCAAAAGCCGCATATGTCTTGATGTGTGGCATAGCATGAGAACGCCCTAGACGATCACTGCGCCACTTGTGCATGAAATTAAGCAAATATGGCTGTTTTGTTGCTACACTATTACTGTAAGGAAGTGAGCCACCTGCTTCGTATCCTTCATTAGAAGTACGAACGTCTTCCACGCACGGATAGATAATTCGCAAGTGTTCGCCATCTGCAAAATCAGGAAACTTAATGAAAAGAAAACAAGTTTTATTTTTAAAAACTAGGAAACTCCCTACTACAAAATGAAATTAGTTTTAAACAGACCTGTTTCTGCTCCACCAGAAAGACTGTTTAAAAACTGTCCCGTAAGCCAATTTTGCGGTGCTGCTCCAAGACTACCAAATGAGCTGAATTGAGCATGATAAGTGAAATCGTCTATCTTAACATTTCTGAACAATTCCTTCAGTACTACACGCAATCTTGGGTGACCATATTTCGTCAATTGAACGCCTGAAATTCATTCTTTATAAAACAGTACTTTCGAATCAACATAAAAACATCAAAATCACCAGAAAGATTGATCTAGATAACCAATGTCGCAGTCAATCAGGGGATGTTACTTGTTATCATATCTTTTTAAAACTACAAGTAACAATAACTACCTTCCTTAAACTGTTTGAATCTTGCACACGGAGATAATATTTTACAATAATCTGTAAGTTGTCGAAATCTGCATCTTATTTTGATCTTTTTTATTGATCAGAACAAACATTTAACGATGTGTGGATATATGCAAAACATGATGCACAAAATGAAATGAAATGAAAAAGATGACCTTTATGAGTTCCTGGTACAGAGTAAATAACTCGTGCATTGACATGAGATAAGTCAATGTTAGCAACGCGATCTCTCCAGTGTTCGATAAGACCCCAATCCTGACTTGTTTTATATTCGTTCAAGTATTTTACTAAATCAGTCTGGAAATTTGATCCATTTCGGTTACAATTGTCACTGGCAGTCAGCTGAAAACATTCATAACATGAAAGCATTTTCATAATCTTCAGACTGTAAATCTCTCACTCATATCTCCAGATGGTAAAAAAAATCTTACACCAGACACAGTAATGTGTATTGCTTCTGGAATTTACTGTCCGGCCATCAAACCGTTTCTTTCTACTCACTCTCTAGAAAGAAGATCGGACATGATAGTAGTGAGACCACGTAAAAAAGTATACATAAAATATGCATTATACTAACTTCACTTCCACTACAGTGATAGAATGCTTGAGTTTTGAAGTTCCAGTCGCTTTCCAACAAGTTAGCAGTTGCAATGATAATATGCACTCTCCCATTACTGCTTTCAAAAATGGAAATTTTGGAATGATGAGTCCCGAACGGTATCATTAGACGTGCTCGTCCAACACTGACGTTAGTTGCTCCACAATGCTTTACTGCAGTTTTGGTCAACGTAAAATCAGTCCCCATTCTTTCACCCACAATTAATGTGATTGGCCCTTGTCGTAATCGGCCCGGATACTGCCTGCAAATGATATGACATTTACAAAGAACAAATAGAGGTTAACAAATTTTAAAGTTAATGCAAACCACAAAATGGTCAAAGCATATTTCACATTTCCTCGTAATAACAAGCAATCCGTAAAGTCAACACACTGGCAACAGTGTATATGTCATGGAGGTTTTTGTCATCTCGAAAAAGAATTAAAAGGTTATATATAAATAAGAAATATGCTTTAAATTCTTTTCGAAATGGAAATCTTGGAATCTACAACTTTATTAACCAAGTATGAGAAGACTAAAGAATAAGGAATATAAAAAATTGGATGACATATCTAAAACAATGAAAGGGGCCAAAACTGTTTAGTGTGCAATACCCGACAAATTTGGCATTAATATTCGTATTAGTAAAAATAGGGCTAGCAAAACTAGTATTGTCTATGCAGCTGTTTTTTAATTTATACAAGTAAACATAATAGTAGTAATAACTACTACAAACTTTTATTTTATGGATTAATATCCAAAAGGTAATAGCATAAAAATTCAAAACTCACTCATATATGAAAAAGACAAATGTATTACAAAATATCTACTTGATACTCCCTTTGAGAATGGAAGACGATACATGTCCTAAGCACTACTAATATTATAGTACTTACGTAAGTAGCCAACGGAGATCAACCATGAAATTGAAATGGATTGATGCCACGGGTGAGATAAGTTCCAACAATTCCGCAAGCGAAAAAGCATTGGCATTGTACTGCTCAGCGAGACCTACAACCTAAAAACAAATCGTGACAACGGCTCAAATCGTGACCATGGACGAAAGAGGAAATGTTCACTGGTTTACGCCTTCCCATTACCTCCTCCCTCTCGCTTCCCTCACCTTTTCTCCTCCCTCCTTCTTCAATCTTCAACTGCGAATAACATTTTTTTTTCTAAAAAAAACTCCTTGCTGGCAACACATTTCAAAGAAGTTAGAAATTGAGAACAGACACAGAGAAAATACTAAGCCACCTAAACAATTCTGATATAATCATGTTAGAACTTAAACTAACTTTATTGAAATATAGTCTATCTGTCAAATTATTTTGTCTCATACGTTTCCCTTCTGATCCACGATCACCAGATTCTTCACCCGCACATGCCGACGTCTCATCCACTCCCCGTTTCATCTCTAAAATACCATCACAGCTCAACTTCTATACAAAAAAAGAAAATCAAACATCAACCCACCCAATCTCATCCTTTTCCCGCCTGATGTAATCCGACCCACCCGATCCCACACCAATCAACCGCGCCAAAAGGGATGACAGTTGTAAGTTCAAAGTGTGGCAACACAAGATTTAACGCGGCTTTATAGATTAACTGTTTGTTTACAACCTTAAGTGGGCTGTTGTTCAACCGTGAGGGACTCGTGTCACTTCAGATGATTGGCACTGATTTACACTCGTTACCAGCGATAATTTGTAGTTGTATATGAATGATTATGTTCAAACTTAAGATTGAAATAGTTGAAATTTTAAATTATCTCAAAATTGCAATCATACATTCCAGAAATTTAAAATTGAATTTGAAGTCTGGTTTAGATCGACTTATTAACACAAATGTGGTCAATCGAGCGTAATATTTAGTAACTATTAGTTTATAATAAGGACCATTCAAACTTATTGCGTTACAATTGCTTGATGGTTTTGTGGATTAGAATCTGCTATCTCCATTTGGCTTGAATTAAGGAAAAACTTCAGCTGCACCACTTATCCTTCCTAACTTAACTTTTCTTGACAGATTGTCATATTTTCCTGTTTCATAACTAGCAAAATATAAAGCAGATCGCTAAAAGAGAACTTTCATAAGTACTAATCTTTAATTTAATCATGACCCAGTGAACCCAGATTTTTATTTTCTAAAATAAAAGATTTTTCATGCTGAAAGCAAGAAATGAGATTTTTCAGACAAATTATAACATTAACAAAATACGAAATCAATGATAACATTTGAAACCTAACGATTTCTAGTTTTCAAATTGCTAAGAAAGGATTTTTGGAAAGGTCCGATTGAGTCTTTAGTTAATCATGCCCCTAATAAACTCAAATTATTTTCTACGTGTTAACAGCAACGATTTCTGTTTTCCAAATTGCTAAGAAGGAACTTTCAGAAAGATACGATGAACATCGAAATCCACGATAAATTTGTACTACTCTTTCGTTCAAAAATAACAGTTCATTCAAATGCAATATTTAAGTAAAAAGCACCAAAAGAAAGCAGCAACCGCACAAAGAAGAAAATGGAATGACAATATTGAGATGATTGAATGGGAATACATTCAAATACTATGCACATAATTGTATAATTAATTGTATAATTTGAATCTTCCAGCGATAAAAATGCAAATTTTTGTGAATAATTCGAAACTTCTTTGCCATATTGATTGACATATGATTTTCACATATGTAATTGGAGTGGCAGGATGAATATAACTGAGAGAGTTTGACATCCTCTTAGAGTTCGATACCTTCGTCTTCGTCTATTACCGTCGGTCTACGCTAAAAGTAAGAAATGAGATTTTTCAGATAAATTATGGCATTAACAAAATACGAAATCAATGATAATAATGGAAACCTACGCGACAATTCCTAAAACAACGAAATAAATGATGCCAAAATGCTTGAATCCGTTGTATATATGTTATTCTCTCCTCTTCCGGCACTAACTCATCGCTTTCTGTCATATCGACATCCAATAGGCTCGGATCTTGTGTCGAAAATGGTTCTGGGACAAAAAGATTATGCGAGTCCGGATAGATCTGTTGTAAGAATAACATCAGAATTTGATATGCAATTGCTTATTTACATTGATCTCAACTGTGATTTTATTCAAGAATTTTGAAATTTCACGAATTGCTCTAATGATATCTACTGAAAATAAAAGATGTATTAGTTTAGCAAATAGATCAAAAAAAGAAAAACATTTTAACGAAGTACAGAGATGATAAGGAAAAGAAATTACGCAATAAAAAGTCACGATAATGTTTTTGGGAAACATTAAAATTTAAAATATTGAGTTGATTTCATTAAGTCTTGGGATTAAAAACCGACTGTTTTCATAAACTGTTGATGCTCATCATCCTCATCATTGATATATACCCGAAAAGTGCCACCCCTAGTGGGATGGCCACCTTTTAAAAATCGCAAATCGTAAAAAGAAGGAAACAATTCAGCGCTTCGTCGAATTCGTCTTTCCTCGTGAGATGGGTTCATTGGATTAGATTGATGTAAGTTATCGTTCAGTAAAAAAATCTCATCCGCTCGTGCCCAATCGTATGCAAACTTCTTTACCCAAATATCCATGTTGCGGTGCGTATAAAAACGAGCTCTTAAAGAACAATTAAGTTTTACGTATCAACAATTTTCTAAAACATTAATATCGATTAAATAGAATTGTCATAAAAAATTAATTTAAAATTTCAAAGATAAGAGTTGAAACAAAAAAATTGCGGATATTTAAATCTTCTATTAATTAATTAAAATTTTTGAAAATTCTTCTTGAAATATTTGCTGATTTTATGCGAATAAAATCTTGAGTGTTTTAAATCATAAACTTTACCAATCAGCATGAGCAGGATGAATTTAATAAAAGATGGATTTAAAATTTGAAAAATATCCAACAAATGTTTTTTAATGAAGTCATAGGAACCTCAAATCGGAATGACTACGTGGAATTTCCATGCACCAATTGCAAAGTTCAGATCTTGATCTCTGCGTAAAATTTGTTTCAAAGCTCGTTTCTAATTTACTCATAATTCTACGACATGTTATCACTATTGTATCCATATGATCCTCAGGCAGATTTACTTCTTCAACAGCGTGACACTTATAACTACAAACGAGATGTATAGTTGAACCTAAATTTGGAACATTAATTAATTTTATAATAAATAGAAACTGTTTTATAGTGGACAGAAATTTTTGAAAAAGAAAACATGGATAACTCACAAGAACTAACATGTGGATCTGGTGAGGTGATAACAGTGTAACATGTATCATCATTGAAATTTCGAATCACACCAACTCGATATATGTCAGACTTATGACTAAAATTTTCCTCGCCAATTCTTATTAATGTCTTCAGTTTTAGTGCATTCAACACTGACTGAAGACCTTTCTTGCTAAACATATAGCTCACGCCTGATCTTGATGGTTCAAATGCTCTGAAATGATTACAGTTTCTTTGCTTTCATAAAATTTTAGTTAAATCACAATTTCCAATCGCATCTGAGCTTTGATATTTTGTCAGATATAAATTAAATACTACTTTTCTATTGCATTATTTGGTTGAGCATGAAGGATATCTGCCACCAAACATGCTTCCAAAAATTTTATTTTGTTCGCATAGATGGGTCGAGGGATGTTACGTATATTATCAAGACAGGTCATCCATTGACTTACACCACCACTGCAGCATAGATAGCGTTCTAAAATATTTCTAATTTATAAAAGTGAATGATAAAACTATTCATAATAATATCTCTTGAAAGAAAATTTGTCAATTAATAACAAAAAGTTTTCTTCAAGAATTCATCAACACTTTAATTTAATCTATATATATATATATATAGATAGATAGATAGATAGATATAGATATAGATATAGATACAGATAGATATATTTTAAATCCACTGTACTTGAAAGAGCTGCTGCAATGGGCATCACGTCGAACATCTGATTGAACATAAAATACATGTTTGGCTCTGAAGGGAATTGGGACTGACACTGAATTAATATAAATTAATAATCTAAAATTCCAATTATTAATTCTAGAATACAATGGCAAATGCACTGCATTACCCGATACTGAAATTCAACATGTTTTAGCCATCAGGTTTTTCTGAAACATGGAAGATTAATTCCGAAGTTGAAAAGCTGATCTGTATTCGTAAAACACTTCCGTATATGCAAAAAATATTAACGATCAACTACTTCCGGCATTTTTTTTTGAAAAGATGGTATTTTTACCACTTCAGCAAAATGTTGTTGATGGCTTGTTGATGGCATATCATTAGTGTCTATCGCTTCCATTGTTTCATGATTACTGCGCAAAAGAATCACATCTTCTGGCCATCGAAGCTTCATCAGTATAAGTAGTATGATTATTTCAATTTGGTGTTTTCCACGACCAACATAGCCACCTAAATACATTTCCCTTTATTTGTCGTTTTTTCCCTCAATTTGAATGATTCCTAAATCACTACCTAACTTAATACTACTTGGAACTTTATACTATTTGTAGTAATTTTATTTTTTTTAAATACAATGGATGGTTTAATGAATGATAAAATATGAGTGGAAGAAAGCTCATGAGATTTATAGATCTAACAGAGTGAGATGATGTCATTTCGATAATTAACATGAAGGGAACTGAGGAGATAATAATTACTACAACTATTCCGGAATTATTAAGCTAAATGCTTTTCTACAATAATGTTTGAAATTAGAAATGTTACTTGTTACTGACCAAGAAATAAATAGCGCCTTACTGGAGGTAATCCAAAACCATCAAACACTCGTAAGAGTGAATGAATGCTACCGCATAAATTACCGACTACAATTAGGCCATCGTTTGTTAAATTAAATTCTATCAAAATTGGCCCTTTCAAGAATAAATCTGCTCCATAATGTAAAATCTGGAAATTTCGACATTAAAAATTATAAAAATATAAATTATATCCAGGGTTTAAGTTGAGATATTTTGTTAGGTTGAGATATATATATATATATATATATATATATATATTTTTTTTTTGTTTGAGATATATATTTCAGGGTTTAAGTTGAGATATTTTGCTGAAAAAAAAATAGTATCGAACAGACAAACCTCAATAATTTCGGCAGTCGAGAAATGCTTCCGAATGGGTGTATCACTGTTGATACAGCGTATGAGAACAGTGATGTATGTTTCAAGTTTAGTTTGAGTAAGTTTGGTCCTACACCTATGTACCATTCACAGTATTTCTCAATATTAAATCAGACAAAAACTGCACAGACGAATGCAGAGGACAAATCTTGAGTAACTGCAATGGAACGAAAGCTTTTGGTAAACAACTGAACTTTCTAGATCCCTCCTCTTTAATTCGGGTTGCAATCGCAAAGATCATTTCGAGCATGACCACTTACCCACACATATACATACATTTGAAATCCCATTTGGAGGTATGACAAATATCCTTATTCGCAACAAAACTCAAAATTCTCGAAGCTTTTACTATTCGGATATTTCTAGCACAATGATGCGCGTCTCCCCTTATTCATAAATTCATGTATTATCATTTTCCTAAAAGGGCAAAATTTCGTGCCATTTATTAAAAAGTAGAATGTGATAACAATAAGTGCTTTGTGTTTTATTCAGAATTTTTTCTAAAAATCACCACCAATACAAATATCTATGAAAAACCATTATTTACAAGCTTTTAGATGAGATAAAAAGAATAAAAGTTACATACCCGAGTATATTTTTCAATTGAGCAAGGCATTACATCAAAATTCCAATCGACAATACCGCTTGCTGGACGACTTTCAAGACAGAATACGGAACAAACAGCGAATATGTACAAAAATTGCTAACAATCAGCGATAAACTCAGGAAAAAAAACGTTATACGAAGCAATAAAAGGATAAAAACAGGAGATGAAGAAGGAGTACGAATTTCAAAAAATTAAGATGATTAAAATTGAATAATTATATTAAAAGCACACTTCAGATTTTCAATCATCAAGTCGAAGTTTTTTACATATACTGCTATCACTAGCAATGCCACTACTGCCAGAGGTGTCCGAAATTAATGTTGAAGAATTGTCATTTAATCCAGGTAATTCGAAGGAATGCGCTATTGAAGAAGCATTATAACGATCGTACTGAAACAAACATATTACTGCCGATAAAAATCCAATATTCACAAATGAAAAATACAAGTATATTTTCAAAAAAAATGCATGAAACAGAATAAAAAAATCCAGAATATAGAAATATCCTTTCATTTAATTTCATAGAAGTTGGGACTGCAACAAATGCACTGGAATTATTGAAATACGCAGCCTAAAAAATTGCTTATTTATAAATATTTATTAAGAAAGTTATTTTTTATAATTGAGTTTAGTTTTCTTCCTAAAAAGAATACCTGTGACAATTCCCATAATTCTTCAATGTTCAATTTTTCTCCGATATCCGAACTTGTGAAACGTTTGTCAGAAGTTGAAGGTGCATCACTGTTACGTGATTTCTTTGAAAAGCGTGCATCAACACTAGTTCCAGGTAAGACATCGTCTATCGCAAAAAGTTCTACAAGCTGTTCTGTAGCCATAGTTTGCAGAGAACGGTTATCCGCACTAACTAGTGCCTATAAAATCATGTGATGTCAAGCTGAACATTTCGAGGTCACATTACTTTAGAATATTAAAAAGTAGCTTCTGATTAAAATTTATCATTATGCAAGAACAAGTGCGTAAAACCAACATTAGCTGTATCTGTCTTAAATTTTTGTAATCGCATAATTTTTTGCTCGATAGAACCTTCTGTAATTAATCGATAAACATTCACAACACATCTTTGTCCAATGCGATGGGCTCGATCCATAGCTTGCAAATCTTTCACCGGATTCCAATCGTGTTCCAAAAAAATAACAATATCGGCTCCTATTAAATTGAGTCCCTCGCCACCTATCTAAATAAAAGCTATAAATTAGCAAAATTTATATATGAAAAAAGTGAGACAATAGTAAACTTAAAACAAGCTAAAAGTATGCTGTTTATTTCGAGTAAATTGTTTGAAATGTCATATAAAATGTTATAATTCATGAAATGTTATATAAAGATGTGATAGTAAGAGCCTTTTTCTGAAGGATGATGTTTAGTTTTAATCATCAACAGAACAAACATTGCAATGAATGCCAATGCAGTTTTGTTATTCTAGAATCCAAAAAATGCTTTTTTAAACAGCCACAAATTTTTTTAAAAGAAAGTCACAATACATCAGTAAACTCTAAACAAAAGCTAACATTTGTCGTAAGAATTAACACATGTATACTAGGATCGATATTGAACTTTTCAGCAACAGCATGTCTCTCATTCAAGGCTACCGTTCCATCCAGTACAGCATATCTAAATTATGGAAGAAAATAATGAAGTAATTGCACAAATGCTCCCACAATCTAATAAAATTTCTTTCTTTTCAAAACTCGATGATTATGTATAGGAACGTTACCTTGAAACACCCATTATCATCGTCAAGACTGTTTGCATTCTAACTTGTCAGTCATGAGGATAATATGTCTAGAAGTTAAAGGAACAATTAGTGAAACGCTTGTTGTGATAAAACTAAGCTATTAAACCATTAAGAAATGTTACATTAAGTTAACCTTATATCAGATCCTAATTCTCCCGAACTGAATAGATTCACAAGAAGCTGAACTGTGGCCAGTCGCTGACAAAATATAAGGGCGCGATGGCCATTACCAGTCTCTGATATTTCGCTATCTGCAATGTAAAGAGCATAGTTTTTTCTTACATCATCACAAAACTATGGAAATTGGTTGACTTGGAGAGGAAAACAGATTTGGTGAGTATACTTCTTTGTACAAGAAATTTAGTATCGTTAGAAATATAGCACTGAAATTTAACATTGGATCGGTATTTCAGGCAATATCATTTCTCACCAGCTGGATAAAAGAGAACTAATATATGTCCAAAGTTATCACAATGGTTTCTATACATTGCAGATTTTACAAAATATAACACAGTGGAAATTCATTTACTGATCAGAATTCAATGTTACCTTGCACTGCAGATTCCTCAGACAGTGCATAGTGTTCTCGCGAACCAATGCCACATTCTTTAAGAAGTTCTCTCAAAGCGATTATTTTACCGGATTCCTCAACACAACCCCGCAGCTTGTCCATGTGCAAACTGAAATTGGTGAACAAATCAATGCGAATGTAAAATACGAACGTGGAGGAACACGCTAAATTCCATCTAATCTGATCAACAATGATTGGAACACTTACTCTTCCAGCGACTTGTGACTCACAAGAGAAGGATGAACAGTACACTTCCGAAGTTCAGCAATAGTCTCTAGAGCACAAAAACTTGGACGATTAGTAGAAGTTCGACGAGCGGATTGGTACATGTCGACAATATGGTTGTATACAAAGCGTTGCACAATGGTCATGCTGCACATGTAATCTTGCACAATCTTCTCGGGCAGATCTTCAAGCACGTCTTTTTTCAGGCGCCTCATAACAAATGGTAAAATTGATTTGTGTAGCCGCTCCAACGCATCCTGGCCCTCCTTAAAGCGATTATTCCACGCAAACAAAAAAATTTCGTAACTTCATTTTCAAAGGCATCAAAAGTACCTGCAGCTATTTGAAAAAAATAGCTGATTGAGTGTATAAAAATAGCAATGGGGAAGTATCCAGGAAACTGAAACCAATAAAAATGAATCCTTACAAAAAAGAAATCTGAATTTCTTATGTGAATTTCGGGAACAATCCACATCACATATATGCACTAAAAACATTAACTAAAAATGTACCTTTATTTCCTGAACGGAAGCATTAACATTTCGTGATCCGTTTATTGCATTTAAAAAGGTCAATTTAAACTGTCTCATTGTCCCCAAATAACCAGGCATCAGGAACTGAAACGGTACTATATATACTGCCACGACAGAACAAAAAAATGTACAAAAATACACTGACTAAAACTTTCACGGTTTTGTCCCAATTAGAATTAAAACTAAATATAAGACATGTGCTATCAAAATGTTTCAAAGTAATTGATCTTGTAAAGCGGAAACGAGCTAGAATTTGAAAAACTAAAGAAAGTAATACCTGAAAAAGAGCCCAAAGATCTGCTGGAGTATTCTGAACAGGAGTTCCAGAAAGTATGAGACGATTTTGTGCTTTGATGTTAGTTAAAGCTTTAAACAACTGCGTGGTAGGGTTTCTTATCATGTGACCTTCATCTAAGATCATGTAATACCATTCTATATCTCTGAAAGCATACCGTTGCAAAAGCAGTGATCGTAACTGAGATTTTCTATATGTTCTAAAGAACTTCAAACTTACTGAACATACGTGCAGAACCGCACGGTGTTGTACGATATAACTGTAACTTTTTGCGACTTATCCATCAATTTCTTTTCTTTACAGCCTTCCTCGATTTTATGAAATGGTGATAAGGATGGAAAAAATTTCAACCATTCGGCACACCAGTGATTAACCAAAGTTGGAGGACACACAATTAGAACCTTTAATATTATATTGTTAAGAGACTTTTTTATAACAACTTTTCAGAGTCTTCTCGATTACGGACAATGTTTTAAACGGTCACTTACGTTCTTTGACTTTGTGAATTATCTCTCCCTGTCTTTTCCACTTTTTCGAAACTTTTATACTGATAAATCTGCTTAGATCATTCAACCGACAAACAGTCATCTCGATAACAATAAACATTAAATCGATATAAATTATCAGTATTTCACTAACTTTTGCTTGAGGTTTACGGTTGATTTTCATTGCCAATAAACATAGTGTCTGAAGGGTTTTACCAAGTCCCATATCATCAGCAAGTATGCCACTTAATCCATACTCTTCCAAAAATGACATCCACCGAATACCCTCCTGCAAGTTGAAGAGAACTTATTTACGGAATAGCAATCAAGATAATTAATAATTATTTTTCGTCATTTCTAGCAAAAATATGAAAAACAGTTTTCTAAGCGAGAAGAAATGGAAATATTGATACAAACTTGCTGATACTGCCGTAAACAAGTCGAAGCATTTAGTCCTTTGATATCAGTCAATCGTAATTCTGGTAACCGACTAGGATCGCCCAATAGCAGATCAAGAGTATTACCACCAAAAATTTCATCTGCTACATCATTTTCCAAAACTCGCTCTCCTTCGATTCGTCGGTTCTAAAAGTACTTCGTAAAATAATGTCAACGATTCGTCGATTCTAAAAGTACATCGTAAAACTTCGCGAAATAATGCCAACAGCATCAAATAGTACCAAAGTTTTTGTATTTAGTACAAAAAACTAACTGCTTTTAACGTCATCAATGGTACAAAATTACGAAAAGATATTGCCGCTGCTTCCCGTACAACCTGACAACTGTCTGCCATAAGACGTAGAGATATTGGAGCCAGTAAACGAAGACCTCCCAGCATCTAAACGAACTGCGTTGTTTTCATTATAAATGCAATTAAAATAGCAGAGTAAACGAATATTTCATTATAATGATCGATGATATAAGAAAACAAAAACAGTCTTACTTCCACATGGAAACCACTAAGAAGAAGGAGCAGTTCTACAAGCCCGCATCGAACGTGTGCCCGTGTTTCTCCAGTGCGTAATTTCTTTTGCAATGGTGCTACAGCAGCCTGTAATACTGATCGAAGAAATCCATCTATGCGAGCGATATTACTCAAACATTGCGCAGCACAATATCGAACAACTGCATTTTCTGCTACAAAATGAAAAATTCTTGCAACGAGAAAATTTGAGATCTTCCAAGTTGATTCCTGTAGAAATTTTAAAAACTGTCCAATTATAACCGAAGAAAAAAAAGAGCGAAAATAAAACACATAATGATTAGCAACCTACATGTCAAGTGTATTCCAAGCTCCAAAACAACGTCGGAGAGATGAGGCGGAACACGTTGTTGTATCCTACTTTCATCAACGAAAACAGTGTAAGCCATCATAAACATAGCTGCTTCCTTAAAAAAAAAAAAGAAAAAAAACATACATGTCTTATTTGTGATTTCAACTTATGACAAATAATACAAATACCTTTCATACACTGAAAAAAAGCGGAGGTATTAAGAAGTTTTTCTTTGCTTTGATCATGTGCTCGCACAAATTCACTACAGCCTTATAACTGCACTACACCTCTATAAGATGAGGTTAAATAATAGGGAGCATCAGTTCGTTATATCCCCACTCATTTTGAGATTTCATTGTGACAAGTAAGTAACGGCTGAAATATGTCGATACACATGAAGAAAATGTATCCCAAAACACATGAAATTGTAATCTGAACTGAAAAATACGCGACTCCTTATATTAGAGTAGAACACACCTTCAAGGAACTGCGATTTCTGAAATCCAAAAGAGAAGCCATATCGGTACCGGCAATAGGTGTCACCAACATGCGAATGACGTATTCTGCATTTTGAGATCGTGAAGAAAAAGGTCCCCTTGAACACTGTGATAAAACCACTTCTCTGCAAGTTTTATGAAATATGTGATATACCAACAAAAGTGTTTGATTTCACGCACAAAATCCAAAGATTAAGGAGGACGGAAAAAAATCATTAATCACCAATGTCAAATACTTTCATTGCGATATAAAAACGAGAAGCATAACTTTCACTAATCAAGAATGCTAACCTGTCAGTTTCTGGAGGAAATCGATTAGCACACGAAATCAAACTTACAACTATTTGCTTGATCATCTTAGCGTGAGGACTCGGTTGCTTTTCTGAAAATAATCGTTACTAATATAGTTGGTGAATGCGTTACATCTGTAATCAGCATAGACGTATTTCAAATCTTCTAAAGTGACCTTTTTACTGTTGTCACTTTATGAATTCTGCATGGCTTGTTTTGACATTGCTCAGCTGGTATCACTCCAGAAGTGCTTTGCGTTGATCAGTAAAAATGTAAATGTGCAAATACTCGAGAACAGTAACCATTTACGGAATAAGGAATTGACTAATGACGATAATAATTATTATTTACAAAACCAAATTTTTACCAGAAGCTATTCGAAATAGAATTGGTATTGAGTTTAGAGCATACTGAGCAAACGTTACGTTTTCTTCATAGCGAATAAGTTCCATCAGAGGTTTTACAAAAGGATTCAGTGATGGAGAATCCAACAAGGACCTCGGATAAATTAATAGTAAGGAAGAAACGGTCAGTGCATTAACACGTCTGCAATAATTAAACTGATTTAAACAATCTACTGTTCTAAGCACAAATTTCGGCCAGTGTTAAGCAGCCTTCAAATAATCATAACTTCTGTTTCAAGTGGTAAAAAAACGAATATTTTTCTGGACTGAGAAAATTCGGAAATATTTCACATGAAGATCAATGACTTACGAGATGTTTGATGTCATCACTGCTTTGGCTGTTGCGACGGCATACTTGAAACTTTCATACCTCAAACGCAATATTTCTCTGTCGTTCGTTTCTCTCAAAATATTGTAGCAGATATCGTAAAGTGCACTAAACATATAAATTTATTAAAAAGATTGAACAAAAATGGACAGCTATGTGTATCAGTGTGTATCAGCTATGTGTATCAGACATATCACTAAACTGAAGGGCCTTTTCGAAAGAAATATTTCGAAAGAATGTTCGAAAGAAATAAATTTTGGTTAAAAAGATCATGCATAGAAGGTACCACGCTGGATAATCTCATCAGATCCAAATTATTTGAAGTATCAGTATGAAAGTAGAAGACCTAAACTGAGCAAATATCAAATTTCCATAATAATATAGAAATTTTATAAAAAAAAAAACGAGTTTGAGACCTTGCATTGTTATCAACAGTATCTCCATGTCCTTCCACATCGAATATTTCAGCTGCAGTAACTCCTTTCTTCCGACAATAAGATGCAAAATCTTTATAAGCATTATCGAGATATAAAAAAAACATCTTCTCGTCATCATAAGCAGCATTTGGTGACATAATTAAACCGTGAAGCACTTCAGCTACATAATTGGGAATATCAATCGTTATTCCCGACCTCCTATAATAATACCTTTACTACTAAAACTAATACTTATTTCATTGGAACTTACTTCAATTTCATTTTTTAAGTGGATGTTTCCCAACTAAGAACATCTGTTAACAATACCTATGCTGAAAGCGAAGAAAAAAGTGATTTCATTACCCTAGGAAATGTATCAAAAAGTAAAGAAATTTGAATTAATATTCAGCATCTCGAACGAACCGTCCCTGACTGAATGACAGTCTTGAGATCATTAAGATTTGGAAGTTACAGCCCAATAGTGTTCACTTCTCATTCATGATTATTCGGTTTTGTTTTCATAAATAATACTGATAGAAAAATTTCAGAAAAGGCAGTTAATAATTTTGGCAATGCTTAGGCTAAGCTAACTAAAAAAGTATAAGTAAACTTACCAGACATATGTAAACCAAGCGTGACTTAGTAATACTCCGCCAAGTCTATGCATGATTACTAGAGACTTCATTGTAGGAGTAATTAGCAGTTGGACTGCTTCACTTAGTAATTGATTGCCTATCTAAAAATTATAAAAAAAGTTAATATGACGGATGTGAAATTCATCAAATCGATTCAAAAAAAGTTAGTTAATTCTACCCAATCAGTACAGTATGTCTTTCGATTACGAATATGATTACATTCGGCATGTTCCGTGTGGAACTTTTTAAACAGACTAAAGGAGGCAAATCAATCCGTTGTTCAATGCAGATTAAAGGGAAGCGAAGAATCAAACTAACAAACAGAGGGATTAAATAAATAATAATAGTTACTTTCGAAGGGAAATTATAAATAGCTGAAATCAGAGGAGCTAGAAAACGAGCCACATGTAGTTTACGCGTTAGGACAACATCAATCCGAATCATATCGCTCAAAGATCGTATCTCATCACCACATAGGCATTCCGTCGGATTTCGGCTAGTGCCTGAACCCACATTGCATTTTTCGAGATCTAAAAGAGTATACTCAATATTTTCGTAAAAAGTTAAGCTAATGAGGTGAGAGTAAACAATAAGGCAACAACAAACCAATTTCTGCATTTCGTGCATCAATAAGAAGACAAGCAGTCCAACGACCAATTGTTTCAACTAAAGCTTGTGGTAAATGCTTTGCAAATATAAAAGACTCGACGATACGATGAACGCATAATATACAAGCTTCGATGAGATCCTCCGTATCCTGTGGTGCAGTAAAAAGGACAATATGAAATAAAGACGCTAATATTGACACTGTACATGCTTCAAATTCATCACACTCGTTCTGGTCCTGGAAAGGGTTTTTTACTAATTTTTGTCTGATTTGATACAGGTGTTAAAGTCTCCATTAAGCGCATAGGCTCGGTAACTTTAAGAATTTTTATTTGACTTACATAGGTTCAATACTACATCAAAAGATTCTCTACTTAAGTATGCAGCGCCTCACACAATAGTTAAAGAGTATTATTACCATATATATCACTCACAAAAATAATTTCTCGCTAACAAGTATTATTTTTCTCTACCGTCTTCACTACTAAATTAAAAACATGAACATTATAAAATGTGTGCTCATGGCAAAATTTCATAACTACCAAACTTTCATGTTCCCCAAAATCTGACAAAAACACGGATAAAGTCTAACCTTTAAAGGTGATAACCTGGAGAATGATACAGAAAAAACACTGATTACTTTAAGTGATAAAGTGATGTGCAACGGATCCAAAAGACGAGCAAGATTATTCGATACGGGGTAGGGTAATTTTCGTGCAGAATCACCTTGCAGCCAGATAACTAACAACGACAAAAGATCAACTGCTACGGTGTCAATATCCAGTAACTGTAAAAAATAATTGAAATCTAGTAGGATATAAAAAGTTTTGCAACAATCTTTAACTAAGTTTTCATAAAGTGACCAATTCACTGGCATCAAGTGATTTGTCGACTCTTTCTGTATATTTCATTTCATTTTAAAGAAAACCGCCAATTTCTTCGAATTAAAAAAGCACTCTTCATAAAATTATTCATTTTGAACATGCTAGCCTGATTTCTCGAAACGTTGCATGTAGAATCGATGAAACGATAGATAACGTGTTCCACATGTGAGATCATTTCCGACACTTCTGGCTTCAAATCAGCTTTGCAAAAAAGAGTGGTTATCGCAGACAAAGCTGAAGCACATACCTAAAGATTCAATTTATGAAATTATAGAGCAGAATATTGTCTGGCAGTAATAAAAATTTTTGTTTCTTCCAAAGCGAAAGGATAACAGCTCATACATCTTCACAGAAAGCGCAGTAATTCTGCCACACTTATTCGAAAAGATTTTTGTCACTTCTTTTAACTAAGAAAATGAAAGTGTTGGTTCTCTTATCATTTTGCGATAAAACCGGTAATTTTAAGCAAATGAAGACAGAAACACTATGCAGACCTCGTCGTGGGAATCCTCAAAGGAACATAGTAATAATTTGAAGATTTCATTGAATTTAACATCGTAATACGATCCAGCAAGATGATACTTTATTATCAATAATGCCGCTTGACGATGGAACCACGTCTAAAAATATGCGGACTAAAAACTACTAGCATATATCGAGTCTACCCGACATTTACAATATGTTTCTGTTTTATAACAAAGTATGCTAACAGTAGATAACGATTTCTACATTGTACATTAGAGATACATTGATCATTCGAGCTAGGGAATCTTTAGATCTAGGAATCAAATAACAATTAGTTACTTTACATCTGCAAAGCTTTTCTAATCATATTATACAAAACTTACATGTTTATGAGATTCCAAATCATTAGTGTTTTGGCATTCAGCTTGAATACCACAGGTCATTTTATGTAACGTATATATATGGTCAAAAATGATATCTACAAATTCTGAAAATGGAAAAACCATCGTCAGGCGTGCAATACATTCTGCAACTGCTTCGCGAACTGGACCTACTGCTGTCCTAAAGTAAGTTATGCATAGAAAGGTTATGAAATTTAATTCATAACATGAAGAAATGAACCTAGATCAGTTCTATATTATAGTGAATGAACTCTGACAATTAAATAATTTACCGGGAATATTTAGCGGAGCACAATTTAACCAAGTGGTCAAACTACCAACCTTCCGGAAGAAAAATCAATGAATTTGTCCAGTGCAATAGCTTGAAGGAGCCTAGTTGCTAGAACATCGACCAATGATGGTGGAAGCCTCAAAATTCAATCTCGATTAGGTTGAAATAACTGATTTTTCTAGAAAAAAGATTTTCAATTCATTCCTTACATAGCTTCATTACATTAAATGAATTAAAATTCGAAATCACAGTGTAAATACTTCAACACACCGCGATGGAGCAACTGTTAAGATACAAGCGATTGCCAGGGCAGCTCCATGTCGAATTTCCCATTTCACATCAACTACATCACGCATCAACTGGATACAGACTGAATATACAGCTGCATCTAGCTCTTCCAAACTGTCGTCACAGCCAACAGTATCGGCAGTTACAGGATCTAGCTGAAATAATTTGACACTTATAAAAGTAGCCCATTAAAATTCTACAGAACAGTGGTATAAATAAATATCACATTAGCAAGGATTCTGCGTTCATAATGGCTGAACAGTTTCTACAACGTTTTTTGAACACATGAAACAAGTATAATTATAACACGTCAACTAGCGTTTGAAGAAGAATGATGTGGCATAAGGTGTTCATGCATTGTATACGAGATGTAGAAACCGACTAGGAGATTTCGTATCTGACTTTGTGCTTGTAATAATAGCTAAACAAATGAAAAAAAAGATAAGTGTACATGAACTGTACATGCAAAAAAGCGAAAATTCTAGAAAATGCATAACATCAGGAAAATGCATTCATTATTACTGCAACTAATCTATTGGAACTAAATTTATGTCACTCTGATAAAACAACTGATACCAAATCAAAGATCCCAACAACATTATAAAGTTTTTATCACTTTCAGTATTTTCATCTGCCAAACAATTCACAAACAAAGTTAAAAAAAGTAAAAAACCAACAAACTTTTTTCTCTGGGATAATCTCCTTGATATTTCCAGACAAACTGAAGTCATCCTCCGAAAGAAATGTTCCAGATGAGATACCAACAACAGATTGGAAATCAAGCTGTTCATCAACCAATTTCCGTTGTTCACCGAAACTACAAACACCCATTCGTGTCACCAATTCTGCCTCGCAGCTGAAACTTGAGAATTTACAAATTCAAATGTTTCGCTTTTCATTTGGTACCGAAACAATTTCAGACTACAATCATTACTTTACCTAAGTAACGGATGATATGTGCGTACAACATCTTCCAGATTCAATCGGGAAACACTGTCGATCCGTGGTGAAACGATTTGACTTTTGGAAGGCATAGCTTTCAGAATAGCTCGGAATGCTTCAACTGCCGCCTCTCGTGTATCCCACGCACTTGCTTGGAAATTATTCCTTCAGAAAAAAAACTGAATTATTTGATAAGCAATAAGTCACTTTCTACATATCTTCATAACGAACCACTATCATGATTAAATTACCCTAAACTAACCACTTATTACAGTACACGAAATGATTCCTCTAATATCATCTCTGATATGTCGCTGCTAAACGTAGACTTTTGAAAAATTATCAGCGAAAGGTACATTACACTGATGAACAATCTACTGATTCTGGCAAGAACTTTTTATGCAAAGTTCAAGATATTATAGTTAAGCATACTTTAGAATATCAATAACGTGGGGATTTGTGAGCGGAAAATGACCAAGAGCTTGAGCGGCTTCATGTCGTACTAAAGCGTTGCGTGACGACAGTAATACACCAAGCCGTTCTGTCCTGTTCGCCTGTTTTTCCATTTTTTTTGTGGTGCTTTGCACCATATAAAAAAGTTAACCTGAAATATAAAGATTTTATTTCAGCAGAACTTTGTGGTAGCATAAAGTGAGAAACTTGCATCCTCAACTCCAACTTCCCGAAGCAACTCAATTCAGTTCAACCACAAGTATGTTGCTAGAAATCTTTTACAAGCCTGCTCTCTTCATGAACTCCTAACCCGTGAAAACTTCAAATTCGGAATTTCTATCTGGATTGTCGTGATCGTCCCACCATCCAAAACACAATATTTTTTGAAGGTACACATTAAACACGACCAGATAGATGTCGTAAGCTCTACGTACATTCATAGTACATGTTCATAATTTTTGCTAAGATAGTAGGCCAGAAAGAAACATTCCTGAACTAAAGAACGACACTACCTATACCAACAAAGACGCAGTAGATACAACCACCTTCCTCGAACTCTCCAAAAGTACAACACTAAAATTAAAACTGACGGCCGACCGTTGAATACTGGACCATGGGAGAGGATGATCTGAATAGAGACGTGTGCTGCTCGTGAGAGGTAAGTGAAGTTGCACCTCCTGCTGCTCTTTGTCGAAAGCTTTTTCGTATGTTCATATGTGATATGCAAATTAACCTTTCAAAAAGATTTCGCCTACTGCTTTTATAAACTTGAATAATTTTTCTAGATACCATAATCAAGGTTGTCATAATAGTGTGACCAGGTTTTTGAGCTTCGATTGATTTTCGTTGTTAAATGGGGGTTTATATTGAATTAATTTGGAAGTCCACGTCAATTGTGTACTATCTACATTTAGTCTGAACCCTCATTATGTGTATGCAAAGAGTTTACACTTTTTGCAATGAGTATTTTTTTCAGTTCCAACAGAGTTATGCTCATTGTTTTTAATCTTTGTCCAGTGTCTTCACTCACACATATATTCTCTTACGTACACAGTCCTCTCTTAGGAATTTCCGAACTCAAGGCCTTAAATCAGCACAATGATATACACAAAGGCCAAACCTGCGTCTTCGATTTTTTATTCTGTCTCTGCAATAGAAGTAGGAAACAAAGTTTGACATGCAATGTAACCAATTTCAGTTTCTTAAATAAAATAAATCATGAGATTAAGCCTTTTCAATCAACCACGTCTCAATGCTTATAATGCGAAGAAGTTCATCCACGTTTGCAAACAATAACCTTAATGGTTACAAGCTTTCAAAGTAGCCTTGTGATCTGCCAACTTCATCCGATGTTTTATTCTATTTCTGCAATAGATGCTCATTTAGGTAAACTTGAAAAAAGTCATTCCAAAGTTAATTAATTATCATGAATAGCTTCAATGACGCGGTAAATGAACGTAACAAGTTTATAGGAATTTAAGGATTTCTGTACTAATCTCCGACGCTTGTTTTAAAATAGAGTTTTCCATACTATTCAGGGAATTGCTTATTGGTAACATTCATCGAGAATGGAATGAAGTCAACATTCGAAATCTCAACAAACAAATCACCCTGAGATTTCCGATCTCGAACTTTGGCTTTCACATTCACGGTAGTGTCGATTTGTAATTTGTGAAATGGAATACTTGGGTTATGTCAGCAGCCGACGTAATCGGTCACTTCACCGCTGAAGTTGAGCTATCATCAACAGCCCATCTTTCCATTCTTTTCTAATTTAATCAATTATTTCATCGTCTTCGTCATCCGAGACTTTGTAATCTTCAGAGCTCTTTGAATAACTTTTCAAATTTCATCAGTCTAAGCAGTGTCAGATGGCTTTTTTTGCGAAAGTTCATGCAACTCCATCTTTTGATTACAAAACGTGACCTGCATCTTACAACTGTTGTAGTTACGGATGCTTCTAGCTACGGTATTGAAGTGGTTATTTCTTGTCATCTTTAGATTCTGTGATAAGGCGGTTTTTTCTGATTGACCCTTGGTCGAAATAGTTGAAAAAAATCCATGATGGGAATTTGATTTCTTGATTGATCTCAAACCTTGCAAAAAGAAAAATGTTTTCCATAACTGATTTCACGTGAGTAGTGCAATGACTTTAAATTTGGTTACCCCTTTCCTAATCCTTGACCACTGCAAAACAATTAAATTTGGTGTCCAATAGATTCCCTCAGATATAATTGTTAGTCCTTCTAGTTGGTCGAGACAAGATTCGATTACCATTGCTTTGTGAACAGATCGTTCTAATCAAAATCACCACAAACCACAGCTAGTCTTTACTTCAAACAGGATTTTAGTCGTAAGTATTCATTTATCTCTTGCCGGTAGTTGTTTGACATACGAAGAACGAGATTCGTATTCTTTTATAGTTTCGTTATATTCATTCAGATATAGGTCGAATGAAGAGTTCCGGTTGTAGCCATGCCTAGTGCCCGGAATGGATGACGACATCAAAATTCTTGTATGAAACTATTATCAGTGCAAAGTAGTGGCTAAATCAAACCGAAAATGCTTTCTTAATTTCACACGGATTGTGCAAGAGCTTTGGCTACCTCCTGCTCCTTGTCGATTTTCTCTCAAAAGTTGTTGTTAGGAACAGAAAGACTTCATCAACATCTTTCATCTTCTTAATGAAGTTTTTGTTTATTTCAGAATGGCAAAAATTACGCAGTTCACCTCTACTGACCACTAGTTCGGCTGTGTCTTATTTATCATACGCATTCTAATAGTCTCCAAGAAATACTGAAAAGATTGCCAAAAATCATTGGATGACTCAAGCAATCTGAGAGCACAGAAATTTGAATTGTTTATTGATCATCCACTTCTAACTCATTCCAGTCTGCTTCATCCTCTCAAGCAGAAAATGAAACAGCAGTTCAATATTAACTATATATTCAATATTAACTATCGGTCTCGACGATTCCAGTGCGATCAACTCGAAAGTGTTAAAGTCATCCTATGGGCAGTTGTGGCTCATTAACCAAATCATACGATTCTGTGGCAATTGTTTCGTTTTAGTTCGGAATGAAAAGAAAGAGGTGACAATTAAGTACCCCTCATTAATTCCTAGCTCTGCACCGTGGTATCTGATCTTTTTCTGCGACAGAGACTGTGGTTAATGGCGTTATTAGCCATCAATCCATAGTCGTACAATATTTGCACATTTGTCTCCAATGATGGTATCCAAAATAATACCGAAATTTCAAATAATCGCCTCGCATTTCAGTCGATTGCTTACTAATTCAATTCGTATGTTCGTATTCAATTCGTCGTTACAAACTGACTTCGCGGCGTAATTTTTATTCGATTAGTTTCAGTTTCATTTTTTTCCCTTGCTTTTTCCAATGGGACTGCTTTTTCAGTGAGAAGTGTTGTTTTCCACGTTGAGTGATCTGCCGGATTTTCGATGTTTGTGTGTGGATACGTGTACATGAACGTGTGTTCACGCAAGCGCATGAAAAGTTCTGAATGTGAAGGAGATAGTTTCTGATTGATATGGTTATGAAAAAAAAATATTAACGTTGCTTCCCAACTGTGACTGAAGATGTTACAGTTAAGAAGTGACACTGTTTGCGGATGGAACGTTTTTAAAATCCAGTGAGTGGATCGAAAATTTTCAAAAATATGCAAAAATATGATAAGGAAGTCGAAAAGCCATGGAAGACCTGGAGACAGAATCAAAGAGCTTCAGAAAAGATCACTAGATAATCAGTGGAATTCTCGTACAATACAAGATTGTTGCAGAAAGATGCAAAGCAGGAAATGAAAAAAATCTTGCATTCTGAAATATGCTATGAAGATAAAAGAAATTGACTTGAAGATGTTTGCTTACCTTTTAAGCCTTTAATTTCATCCCAGATATCTCGGTCATTTTTTACAGACAATAATTGAAAAACGTTTTTCCTGTTTCACGGATATAGAGAGAAGGTGTTACAGCAATGAGTTAAAAACTGCGTAATTTTCGAATCTTCGGTGCACTAAACACCGCATACACTTGAAGTGATGGATTTGCTCATTATCAAAAATCATATAGGACATAATAATTTCGATAATCTTTCCTAAAAATAACTTCGTATTCTACTACTGCTATCTAATTTCGAATCATCGATTTAAAAATTTTGATAAAAAATATTGAAAAAAATCGTTTGTTCCATGAAGCAACGGCAATGAAACAATTCACATTCCTGTAAGTATCATTGATTTCCGAAGATAACAACCACTTAAAAACTGATCAAATTACCTCAATTCCGAAATTTCAATAATTAATTTAGAGTAGTTTTCTGAAAACTATATTATGATTTTATGGGATACTTGCCATAATGGATCACAAAGATAGCTATATCTATGTTATCATTTTCAGAAGAAAAAATTGTGCAATTATCTTTAAGCAAAAATTGTCGTAAATTGGAAATTTCGAAAAGACTTGGAAAAATTAAATACATTTCTTATTCAATATTTCACTGCTATATCTGTGTTATCATCTTTATCTTTAAGCGATGCCATTTTATGCAGTTAGTGTTTCTCTTTCGAAATCTAATGCTTAATATAATATATCAGCGGTTGAGTGATATTGCACTTATTGTCAAACTTTCCGTTTCAATCATTTGACAAGTTCTCCAAAAACCAGTTCCTTCATGCGACATATAATAAAATTCACTCTGCGAAAATGATTCGTAAATTTACACCCTGCTGATTCTATCAAGATTACTTGAGCTTTTAATGTGGTACTGTCAGCATTCCTTCTGCGATATGTTGATTACATGAGCCTCTTGTTTTTTGGAATTTTGGATGGGAATTAATAAAGTGATAAAATTTATTGTACTGAAATCGCATAATATAATGCAAAACAAAAGGTTTAGACTTGCAATTATTAAGTTTTTTTTTTCACCAATGGTACTTAACTCAATCATTAAATTTGCAAAACACTCTGAATTTTCAATATCACTATATTTTGTAAAATATGGCTAAAATTTTGCAAGGTTTTCCATCAGTTACCATTTTAAACTGATTTAAATAAATGAAATTTCGATTAAGACCAGTTTTACAATTCTCAAAGTCTTTTTCGTTATTGAGATATCGCTACAACAAGTTAAATAAATGAGAGAAATTTTCACATAACAAATCTCACTTTCTGATATCTTAGCACAATTCATTTTGAATTTATATTTTAAATATTGAGCGACAAAAACCACGATTTCACGAAAAGAGTACAGAACAACTGAAATGAAAGCGAATTAGTAAGATGAAATGTTCTGTGTATTCTTTTTATACAGTTATTTAGCTTAACTAAATTGTTGATGAATCATTGGTTGTAATTGTTATAATTTTTATTCTTTTTATGTTCTTTTATTTTCTCCGCTGATAATGCATCAGTATATCTTCCTTTTCTACACAGACTTGTTGTAAAAATATAATCAACTTCATTCCTATTAAAAGGAAACTTTCCTCTAAACAGGTAATGAAATAACCTTTTATCTTTGCAGCCAGCTATGAGAATTTTATTTCGAAGTAAGATGACATCTATTTCTTTCGCCCATTTTCAATTTCATTTTAATTGGTGAAAGAAATCTTCAAGTAATATTATCAAAGATGTGATAATGATATCGCTCCTTCACGTTCTTCCTTTCTTTCACATTTTTTTTTACAGTGTATTTTTTAAAAACTTACTTAAAAAATATTTTTAACAGAAATTTTAGTCGCTTTTGAATCAAATCTGCATCGTTAATCGTATAGTCTAAGATCAATGTACATCTCATAATTTTGAAAGATATCCATGAGAATGACGGCGATTCAAAGATCTGTGAAAGAATAATAGTGGTGTACGTGGTGAGGAGGATAGCTGATCCGAATCAGTAGAAAAAGTAATCTTCGAATATCTACATGTTGCGGTGGGATTACATTTGTGAAATATCGTATTACATGGGTTGAAAAAATTTGAATGCAACAAAAATTCTGCAGGGAAATTTCTTTTATCATGAAATAATCTTGATTTTCTTATTTTTTGCAACATGTAAAAAAAATCGTAAAATATAAAATTTTCAATATAACTATGACGATTTGTTATGAGTGAATACATTCTTTTCTTATATTCTTCCTTTCATGGTAAGGAATTCTTGTAATTCCACTTCAGATAATGTAAAGCTAATCCTAAGATACAGGATCGATTTCTATTTCTTGACTTCATTAACCTTCTTCAATGTTTCTTACACCAAATTAATGAAAATATAAAATCAGTTGTGACTCATTTCATTTATTGGATTATATATCAACTGGATAAGAATATCCACAATATCCCAAAAATCACAATTCAGCTTCTTAATTAGTACAATATTATTCTACTGATACCAATAGTGATAAATCTTCATAATATTTGAAAATCAAAGATCATGAACTTTGATCTTATTAATTTGCTAGCCAAGTAATTTGTCCTCACCTAACTCTTCCCTATTTTACAATACGATAATATTAAATGATAGAAATAATTTTTCAATTTATCAATTATTTTCCTTTTATTCAGAATAAAAAGAGAAAAGACAAAGCAAAAAAAGAAGAAAACTTTTAAGACAGAAATAATTTGAGAACATATGGCCCTGATCGTTGATCTCTAATGTAGAAAAAAGAAATCTTCGTTTCACCAACAAATTGTATCTTAGAAAACATTGAATGTTTTCCTACATCAACGTATCACATGACACATACTAGCAAAAGGTTATTTTCACAGCTGATATCTTTAAGATACAAAAAAAAATTCGTCCAATATATCCAAACAACATTAATATTGATGAACAGAAAAGATCGAACGACATTTTCATTCTATGTTTATTATTTAAATATTCCCATAACTACTGGAATGTTGTTATTTATTCTATTTGTTAAATACACTTAACAATTT
Organism: Cercopithifilaria johnstoni; assembly: GCA_916381525.1. NCBI lineage: Eukaryota > Metazoa > Nematoda > Chromadorea > Rhabditida > Onchocercidae > Cercopithifilaria > Cercopithifilaria johnstoni. Next base: position 207,272 of record CAKAEH010001029.1, read on the forward strand.
TTTTTTAACGATAGTTTTACATTCATTGAAAAATATACAATCCAGTTATCCAGTTATCAAATCTATCCTGCACTGTTTAATACTCCTTAAGTTATTTTAAACAATTTGAAATTTAAATTGTAGATGAAGCTGCTGTATCAACTACGCTATATTTAATCTGATTCATAGCTTTATTCCTTTATACATTATTTAATAACTGCATTTTAAAGCTGTTCAAAGAATTCCTTAATAGGTGCTATAAATTTTAATTTCTCTATTTAAGATTGTAAAGATTAGGTTTGGATAAGAAATATATCTCATCATTTCTTTTGGTAATCAAAAATCCAGTTTATTGTTGTCATATTTTGCTATTTTCGTTAATCGACATAATTATACTTCATATTTCTCTATAAGATAGTGAAATTTCTGTTCAATGAGTTGAAGCAATATCATCATCATAGTGTATCGATGATCAACTCTTCATTTATCATTTGATGAAATTCTCTGCATTTTATTCAACTGATTAAAGATGAACATAACTACTCACTCTCAAAAACAAATTTAATGAAATATTAATCTTTAAGCACTATCTCTTCTTTTGCATTTAATGAATTCACAGTCATAACAAATCAATCAGTTATTTGATGAAATACCACTGCCAGTAATTACGAATTTAAGAATACATCCAATTTAGCATTAATCAACTGAAAGATGAAAACACATCGCAAAATCATTTCCAGTTCGGAATTTAATTTTCCGGATTGTGCAATTTAAGCTATAAGCATTTGATAAATATGTCATGTGGCTTAAAGCACTAACAATGTCTCAATGATATATATATCCACATCTGATAAATATTTCGCATTTAGTGTGAAATAAAATTAATAATTTTAATTGAAATATATTAAAGATAACATTGAATATTGCACTCTACAACATATTATAAATTCAATTTTCATTCATTCAAAACTGATTGTTAAACCTTTTTCTTCTTTTCCGTTTTTTTAATTTGTGCATGAAAGAGAAAAACAGAGAGAAAGGGAGAGAGAGAGAAAATTGTTGATTGTATTGATGATAATAACTTCATCTATTTGACTGATTCCTACTAAATCTTTTTTCCGACAAATTACTATCATTAACCTTTCAGCAACAGTCGTCATTGATAAGTTATTTTTCCACGTCATTATTTTCACTTACTGTTTGTGAGCAAAAATTTTGAAATAAACATTTCAAATGGTCCATTGCTTTTCTTCTTTCTTTCTTTCTTTTTCTTCCGTTTTTCTAACTGAAAAGTGAAATAGAAGAATTTTTTATTATTTTTTAGGTATGATGGAATAGAAATAAGACGTATTGTTTGATGATTATAGAAATGAACAGTACCGGGATTTGTTTTATGCGAACAATTGGTTTCTTTACTGTTCAGCTGATATTTTTCATACTGCCATCAGTACAAAATGATGATGACCCTATTTTCATCTTATCATTCGTCTTATCCTATCATTTATCTATCGCACACATATATTATAATAGTTTTGTATTCAAATTTTTTTTGCAGATTTTATATAAAATGTTATTGTTGATAATATTATCGGTTGTATTCATAACTGAAAAAACAAATGGTTATGTTTCAAATATGAATTATATACCAATGGGTACAAATCCTACTTTATATCAACCAGGTTATGATCCAGTTATGCAACTTGATGCTGCTACTTTTCATGATACTGTATTCATGCAAAATCATGCGTTTGTGGTTGAATTCTACGCTGATTGGTAATCCTTCCAACATATCCCAAATCGTAGTCTAACACTGCAAACAAATCATTTTGTTTTTGTTTGTAAAAATCTGAAAATTTATTTTTAAGAAAAAAAAAAGGATATATATATAGTATTACTTTTTCTAAAATTCAATTCCAAATGGAATTATGATATTTGTAACTTATTTAAAAGGATTTATATGCTATTAATCGAAGGTGTGGACATTGTCGTGCCTTTGCTCCGTTTTATTTGGAGTTTGCATCTTCCATACGTTCATGGAAAGACGTTGTAACGGTGGCTGCAATTAACTGCGCTGATGTTGTCAACCAGAAGATTTGTAGCGATGAGGGAATCATCGGTTATCCAATGATTTTGGTTGGTATTTCAATCAACAAACCTTTTCTAACTGGATAATTGAGCAATTCCTGAGAAGTCATCAGTTGTTGGAAACAATGATTATGTCGAGTTCAAAATTTAGCATTCCCAAAATCTATAAGTAATTTAAATTTATTAGTTCAATAATTTTGGCTTATTTTTATTTTTACTTTTCATTTTACCAATTCAGTAATTTCCATTCATTTCCATTTTTTCTTTATTTTTCTCATATCCTTTTTTACTACATTTTTTATCTGATTTTATTTATTTTGTTTTTTTCCACTTTTTTATTTCGTTTTTCCTATTTTTTCAATATATATATATATATATATATATTAATCTTTTTTGATAAAATCCATTTCCATTAGAAATTAACCAAAACTAAATGTTTAATGCAAATCTTTTAAACAAACAATAAATATATGATAATTGAAATAAATGAATCTAAAGATAATAATATTCCCATATTCCAGTATTATCCTCGATATGCCCGAAGCCGTATCGATGCAATTAAGCTGGAGCCAAAACATTCTTTATCGCACATTAAAAGTCAACTCTTGCAAGCTATACGAAATGAATATAATCAGTTTCATTATGCAGATTGGCCAGATTTCACCTTTTTGACACCTGACAGGTTATTTTAGGCATCAGAAGAAATTATAAAGTTAATAGAAGTCCATTTTACGTCAAAAATTACGAATTTCGTTATCAAGATTCTAAATGGCATCCAATGCAGAATATTTCCAAATCTTGATGAGTGTTCGGGTTAATAAAAAATTCTTGAAAATGGTCGATAATGATGATCGCCAATAAATATCAAATAGTTAACTGAATCACTTTTTTTTCGAAAATTAAAACTAATCCCAAAAAACAGAGCTGATAATTTTGTATAATTTTCAGTGCAATGGCGCTGAGAAATTTTTGGAATCAAATGAGTGATTCTCATCAATTTCTTGTTTTGCTTTTCGAGCAGTTTGATAGTGTTGGCGTAGAATTCTTAATGGATATGTTTCCACTCCAAAGGACGGTACTTACTAGAAGAATTATTGTTTCTTCACCCGTTATTCGATCATTCACTATCTCACATTTACCATATATTCTGGTTTTTAAGCGTAATCAGGACAATCCTATTTATCAAAGTCCGTAAGTTTTCATTTCGTTTTGTCCCCATGATTTTTTTTTTATATGTTATATTTTTCAGCTTAACTAAAATACAAAGTAATGTTGGCTGGAGTTAATTTTTGTTCCAAACAAAACAGACTGGTTTTAAAGTAAACCTTTCGAAGTAGTAATTTCTCGTTCTTTTAAATTGGCTCAAATTCAAGTCAGTTTAAAAGATTGAGAAACTACTTCCGAAAATTTGCTGGAAACTCCAAAAACATCTATCAAAATAATGTATGAAATGCTACATGCATTACAAATTTCTGTTAAGTGTATTTTGTATTTTCAATTTCATTTACTTGCGAATAAATCCAGATATGGTTCGCATTCGTTGCAAGAAGTAATGAGGATAACATATGCGACACAAATTCCGCCTACATTTCTTACCGCTCCGGCACCATCATTACCTATTAGGCATCAAGTTATCGTACAATGCGATGTAGATTACAATAGGTTCGCATTAACTTTCTCATTCTAACAATTTGTTAAAATGACAGTTATATTTTCTTATTCCATTGAATTCATTGTTTATTTGAATTCTTCGTAAAAAACAAATGAGAGTATTTTGCTTATATCAAACTTTAAATTACGTAAAATTATACGTAACATTGGACGGAATTCGACGTCAAATATTAGTTGCATTACAATAATTTTTTGTCCATACAATCTTTCTTTTTTTGCACTTTGCAAATAAATTATAATTCGAATTAGTTTTTTTTCTTTGAAAAGATTTGATAATGAATTTAATTTGTTAGTGGTTAAATTTAAGATGTCGTGAATTGTACTACGTATCAGAGGTGGATATGTTGAAAGCGATGCGTATGGCCATATTTGATGAAGTAATTAAAACAGATAACAACATTACTGGTGCGAACTTCACAGCATTGCTGGACTTTATCAGTGTTCTTGCTGAAGTAATTTTTTTTTTCATTTCATTATTTTCACTTACTGTTATTCGATTAAAATATTTCAAAAATATAAACTTCTAAAAATGAAACTTTATTTTAGCATATGAATAATTTATGCTAATTTTTATTTCAAAATATAAATGACTACATTTCTTCCCCATATTTTCAGCATTTTCCTAATGCAACATCATTGCAAACAACAGAACGGAAATCATTCGCGGTAAATTGTTTCATTTCTCTGTCTAGTCGATATCGGATGACAGGTGGTGTTTGTAATTTATGCTAGTCCACTTTCTTAGGCTAACTCATCATCAGCAAATGTGAAATGAATTGGCTGAGTGCTTCACACTTATTATTTTACAGACCAGTATTCGACACTAAGTCGATGAATTAGGCTTAGTTATTAAGTTTGAAATTTGAATCAGAATAATGAAATTCGATCTTAAAATTTTCACTCGTCTCCCTTCACTTTATCTGTCTGGTGGTTCAAAATTATTTTGAACAAAAAAAAATCACCTTTTTAAATCGATAATCCGATCTATTTGCCTTGCATTTAAAAAATTTTCTTCATCTCAAATTCTCATTCCTTTCTTTCTCTTCGTTTCCTACATGATTCATAAAAACGGCCACCGGTCATCATCACTCAAATTGAAGTTTCTCGCGATAAATCTTTTCTGCTAAATATTATCGATAGCTGTCGATTGATGCATACCAATACCAGTCACTTTATTATAAATTGCTTTCAGTTAATTTTCCAATTTGAAGAATTTTTTTGTTTTCTATCTTTGCAGCCATTAAGTCAAAGTACACGAGCCAAATCAGTCTTCTTGCATCTTCGACATTTTCTCGAAGCAAATCGAGGAAAGGGTACAATTTTAACAACTGTATGGCGAAATCAATTCCTAAATATTGAAGTAAATTGATTAATGTATTCATTGAGAAAACTAACGCCATATATCGCATTTTTTTTGAAGTGTTCTTGTAGACTTTTAAAAATTAAAAGTTGGTAATGAATGGTAAAAAATGAAAATTTCCAGAGACTATATGGATATCCATTCCCAACGAATGCTTCATGGGAACATTGCAAAGGAACAACGCTCGGATATCGTGGTTATACATGTGGCTTATGGACAACATTTCATGCAATCACCGTTAATGCACTTATGCAAAGATTGCAATCACCCATTAGCCTGTTGTTCACTATCCGCGGTTGGATAGTCAATTTCTTTGGCTGCCTTGATTGTCGACAACATTTTTTACACATGACAACCACTGTCTATCCGTTGACTATACGCCGGGTGTGTTTTTCCTTTTTTTTAGTTCGTAGTATGATTTATTTACGCATCTTATTTTTGTAGATTTTCAGGAAGAGCAAATTTGAAAGATAACAAAAACAAATCATAGAAAGAAGTGAGAAATGGTTCAGGAAATTTTTTGACTATTTCAGATTAATTAATTGGCTTGAATTTTTGTCTTCTAAAATCCCTCAAATTTATCCGTTTTATTTCGAGCGAGCCTCATACTTGTTGAGAATTATCAATTCCTTTAAATAACAGATTTTATGTCAAACTTTAGATCTAATTAATTAAATTAGAGAGTGCCATTGTTACAGGTGCAAAATACCTACGACATGGTATTCTACCTGTGGCGTGCTCACAACATTGTTAATGACCGATTGCACGGAGATAAAACAACGGAAGACCCACAATTTGAGAAGCGACAATTCCCACCAATGTTCCTTTGCTCCGCATGCCATTCAAATGGAAAGTTCAGCAGGAAAAATGTCCGAAACTTCTTGATCAACTTCTACACAGCAATCAGGCCATACAATGAAACAAATCTTGTGTTGAATAGTCCAAAGCCATCCTAGCTTTTTTATCTCATATAGCGTCTGAATTTTATTTCATGTTGCTTAGTGTTAAATGCATGCAGACCATATCAGGTAAGTTTCCAATACCTGAACTGTCTTTCTAACACCTAAACTTCTAGGAGATCTATCTCTGTTACGATGCTACAGATAGGTGATATCGAAACAATGTGAAACATATTTCTGAAAGCTTTAAGCAAACTGAGACGAGATAGTCAACTACCACTAGGCAGTTTGTGCAACCAACAATTTGACAAACGAATTAACTTTATGGTTGGTATCGTATGTTTCTTATAGATATATTTGGAGTACGTGTTCTAAATATTATCACATAGAATCTCAATATTCCAAATGATCGGATGCATACTACCGCTTGCATACTTGCCTACTTTCATTTAGGATTTCGTTTTCTTTTATGAAACTTTCAAACAAATGCACTGTAAAGCGATTATATTTGTCAAAGGCTTGCAAGTGTGTCACTTCATAAACATTGTTACGATTTATTTCGAACACCATCGGGTTAATTTATAATTAGTGATTTTATTTCCACCTCACTACAATCTCCAAATCTTTCATTAGTCCTAATCACTTGAAAGTGAGATAGCTTTGATTTCTGATAAGATCTGCATTTCATTTGCAAACTGCTGAAATAAAATAGAATTCCAATTTAGAGCATTTTTTTCAAAAATAATTTAATTATATAATTCAAAATCTCAGTTGAATGTACAAGCTTGCTTGGATATGATAATCAAGATGTTGGGTGCTTTGTACAAATAATTTTTATTGTACATACATAGTGTTTCAACTATTTCATTTTCTTCATCAATTTATAAAATTTCAAGAGGTTTTAGCCCAGTACACAATAATAAGTAATTTCAACAAATAACAATGGTTACAAAATACTTACACAATAATAGTTGACAACATTTCCTTAGTCGTAGATTTTCAATATTCACAATTGGACACTTCTATAAAGGTGTGTATGTGACTCCTTATTCATGACCATTTTATATTGCATAAGGGGATAGTATTCTCAATTCGTTGGATAGCGTTCCCAATTCCGCTTTCAAATAAGTATATAGTTTTAATGTTTTCAATTCACAACGTTATTTTTCAGTCGTCAAGTGTAAATCGCTGCTTTTCTACCAAATTATTCAGAGTATTAAACCAAAAAATCAGTCAGCCAATATATGTACTGATCGACAAATTTAATTGACTAAGCCATTCCTACAATATGCATAAATAGGCTGTAATGTTAAGTTGCATGATAAATGATTGGTGTAAAGTAAGAGCAAAACTTTTTCTAAGATTTCTCTAAATCTTGTATTTTGAAAAACATATAATAACCGGTCACAATCTACCTTACTAGGTGATGCAAGTTAACTGAAGATAACACCCTTTTTTCGGGATTAGTTCTAATAATTACCATTGTTTCTGGAAGTAATGGAAGGCATGCTACGGTTATTTTTGTAAATGCTTTTTTTTCATACTTTCGAATATTATTATTTGAATATGGCGCGTTAAATTACTTCAGACAATTGCTACCAGAAAATTTTGAAGCTATGAATATTTTACTCTTCGGAATTATCGCAATCGCATTCGCATCCACTGTAACACAACGAAATGGTGCTAAAGCGTTGGGGCAAGGCGTGTTTTATTCATTGAATATGTCTAGTTTCTATAATGGGAGCTCAATGAATTTGGAGTGGAATATGTTGAAATCTATAATACATCCAAAAACAATTGCTGATGTGATTTTTGAGGCTTATAAAAGCAGAGTTAACAAGTTGATGGTTAGTTCAAAGGACATTTTCTTCTTTTAATAACTGTCATAGGAAGAAGACATGGCACTATCAATTCTGCAAATTTCATTTTTTGGTGAAGAAAATAGGAAATTTCCAGATTTCCAGAATAATTTGATAAGCATAAATTTGTTGTTTCCAAGGTTTTCAAAAACGTGCATTCCACATTAACCAAATTCACATCAATCTTTACTATCCAACAGCCATCAACAATGACAACAATGATTGGAACTAAAGATCCAACGTCATAAATTTCATTCGGACGCCAAGTACAATCACAATTGTGGCGTTCCAGTTTTCGAAAATTTATTGACTAATGAATCATCCCAATTTCTTAAGATTGTTCTTAAAATTTAAAACAATTATTCTTCAGAAGAATCGGGATACATACATCTATTTGCCAGCTTTGATTGGCATGATATTGGCGTTTTTAATCATATTGCTAATAATTTTCCTGAAGTTCATTTTCAAACGCTTGCACTTATTGCGTCTAATCGAGATCAAACAAACTAACAAGCAACCAGATGATAAGGCGGTGCTTATTCAGAATAAAAATTTGGATGATAATATGGATACAATACTTGTGTAAATTGTTTTTCTCTTGCAATTTCCGATTTGAAATTATTGGATATTAGTTACTTCAGTTCGAAATAAGCTTTAGCTAATAATCTTGCATGCTTGTGAAGAGGATTCTTCAACATTTTGCTTCTTACTGATTATTCTTTAGCTTTATTTGTTCTCATAATTCCGATAAATTTCTTAATTTCATTGCCGCGCCCACATTAAAGTTTATGTATTCATGCAATAACGGCTAATTAAAATGCTATCCTTAAAGATGGCAAATTTCAATTCTAAAGCCTGTGAACATCGATCCGAAAGGCAAAGTTTCGATCTTAAATCTTGCCGGAAGAGAAAGGAGTATCGACAAGAGTGGTAAACTTAACATGCATTGCGGATCACTAACAGCAACACATTGACTCACAATTAACCCGAACTACATTGGTCCTGTGACAAATAACTTGCCAATAACTTTCGGGAGACACTTGAGCACAATTCATCTCGGACGACACTCCCCACATCCACGAAACTGGTAACAAATACATCACCACGTTCAAATAAGTGCGATATTTCCACATATTTTAAATACGTTGCAATGCCTGGTTGAGTCCAATATGGAAAGTCTGATTACGATAATTTGACGAGTACTTTCAAAGCTCTATGGATTTGTTGAATGGGAATTGTGATAGCATGGAGCGTTACAAGGAAGCATTTATTGCTGCTATCGCCAAAGAGCCATCTGCACGGACAGACAAGGTTTTTACTCTTTTTTGATAGAAGTTTCTAATTACTGCCGAAAATCTTTGAATTAACTATCACTTAATGACCGTAAAAAGACTTTTACCGACTGTCAATTACCGATCAGCAAAGTCTATTGTCGCCATCATGGAATTTTTAGAGCTACGAGAATTAAACCTTGCTCATGTGCAAAGAGCAGTATATATTTTTTATTGGATATTTTCATCGGCTTTTTTTCAGGACTTAAAAATTATATATTCAAATTTGCGAATGTTAGACGTTTTTCATAACCTAAATGATGCACCACTTCGAGCAATCTGTTTTACTGCACGTTTTGAAAGACATCCAGCTAATTTTATTCTTTTTCGGTGAGAAATATGATTTGATTGTGTTTTTCTTTGATTAGAACCAAAATCAAAGCTGATACTTTTTTTTGAAATATTTTCTATGAAATTTCGTAATATGTGTGGATCAATTTAGATATATAGCAAAGAAATTCTTATTAGCTTTTTACATGCGTTAATTCTAGACAAGGCCAAGTTGCTACATGTTGGTACATACTACTTTCCGGTTGCGTTTTCATGGATGAACAAATCTACTTACCCTGCGACTGGTATACAATTTTCATTTTCGTTCTGTACGAAGTAAATATGGAAGTATTTAATGCCCACTAATCGTTTGGCTTTATAGTTTTTTGATAATCTAAAATTGGGTGGGGAAAATGTCGAGATAAACAAAAAGGAATTGTTATGTTGCTGTCATTGTAAGCTTGTCTAAAAAGGTCCTGCGTTGTTGTGATTGGTGGAATTCGGACTACCGGTCCATTACTGTTATTCCTCGCAAACGTCTATACCTCGCTGACTAACGTGAAAGTTTTGCAGGTTTGGCAAGCGGAATGGCTTGGATTATCGACGCAAAAATGATTGTATTGTTTTGCAACCAGCAGAAATGATTGTGGTCAGTTTCCATTGAACATAAAACATTAACTGACGACTGTTCTTTACTCTTATTCGGATGTTAAATAATCAGTTGATGCTTAATGTTTAATTAGATCAGTTATGTATAATAAATCGGATGGGGAGCGGCATATTTAATTTTCACTCCTAAAGCCATATCGCATTTCGTAAATGTAATACCTACTGGTCTTTTTTTCCAGATTGATTACCCAGATGTGAAGCATATAAAGGTGAATAAGGGACATATGTGTTCGACAGGAAATAGTAGCTGTTTACGCAATACATTATGCGCACTGAGCGCTACACCCACACCATCACCATCTGGCACGGTCACTGTTTCAATTCGTTCAAATGCCGACCCTGCTACTTCCAATTTATCGCTTCCGCCGCCTTCTCGTCTTTACAAAACTGGAAAGGCATCGTCTCTCAGTGCTACTGAATCACCAGTTTCTAGGTGTGAACGGAAAAAACACAGGTCTTTCCGTCGGGAAAGAGACGATATATCCCCTATTAATGGTACTGGTTCTGGTTATGCCTCAACATACAAAAGCCAGGTAAGTTTACTGAAAAAAAGATAATTGTTTATCAAACATATATGATGCAGTACTCTATGAGACTTTCGTTTCTATAAATTAATTTTTAAGGTATATTTGGATGGTCTGAATGTAGATGCGGATATTCGCCTCAAGGTGAAGCACAAAGCACGCAAATCCAATTCAATTTCGAATCCGAATAGTGGTGAACTTTATACACATTTATCAAGTACGGCTTCATCAAGTGCGAATGAAGATGATTTACACGGTGCGTTGCATATGTTTAATTATCTAAGCATAAATGAAAAGTCAGCCAAGTGATACTGTCTTATAGTAAATTCGATACAAACTACGTTTTATTCAGTGTGAAGTGCTGTATTTTCTTTATTTTTAGGACTTCCAGAAGCAGCAGTCGACAGCGAAGAAGACGACGAATCATGCCCATCATATGACAGTTTTCATGAATTGAAAGATAGCGTTCGTGAATGTCTTGAAAAGGAACCTTTTGAAAGAACAGCTGACGATATATGCACATTACTGGTGAAATTTTGTTAATATCTTCGTATGGAAATTCATCAGTTTTATTTTCCATGTATATGGGAATTAATTTAGATAGCGGATGTTCATACCACAAGTCGCATGTAGACTGATAATTTGGTATTCAAGAATTTCCAAAAATGCAGGATACATTAAGTCGAACTAGTTTTCAAATTTCTATTTATAAAAGTTTATCAACCGGAATGCGAAATGAAGCTGATTGTTTAAAACTTTTAATTTCCCAGACTTTACAATTTTCCAAACAAACAGTAGATAACATCATTCACGGAGAAACTATGTTTTAGGATTTCATGCAGCATATGTCTGCGTTGGCAACACTCCCGTTGAGCATAAAGCGCCAACTTTGCTTGAAAATGGTATTCGCTGTTGTATCGGAAGCGAATACAGTTGTTATGCAACATAACGAAAGGATTGATGCATGGTCAGTCATCGTAAATGGCCAGGTAGAAGTTGTGTTACCAGATGGCGAAAGGATCGAGTATAAACTTGGTGACTCATTTGGTGTACGACCAGATCTAGTCCCCCAGGTACATTTTCTTCTTATAACTTTGAATTTATAGTTCTCTCGGTCAAGAAAAAAATTCTTGAAAAATTGGGCAAAATTTTTCAAGTAATTCATTGTGGAAAACAGATGTCATAAGTGACTTGTTTCTTACGATTTGGATAAAGATGCCAGTGTATGCTAATTTTTGCTGTAAATACAAAATTTAGGTCTAATTATAAAAATTTCTAGTACCACGTAGGAGTAATGCGAACATTAGTTGACGATTGTGAATTTGTGCTGGTTGAACATCGAGATTATTGTAATATTATGAGTACTATAAGTGAGCATATCGAACAACATTCGGATGGAATCACTGGTGAAATCGTCTCAGAAATAGAACGGAGGTAACGATACCAACATTTTCACTGCTGTTTACCCATTTCGTCTAAGACAACAAAATATTTCGATGATCTTCCTATGTTCTTCGAATCTCCATAACTTGTGATACATTCAGCAAACTCATTATGTACTCTTTATAAAATATTTATAGTAACTGTTTGGGTTTAGATCAGTTGGTAATCAAGTGGGTCAGGTACTGATCAAAGCCAACCGAGATAAGCTGATCGAACATTTAGTTGAAGAAAGAGACACTGCAGTGGATGCGCATTATATTGAGGATTTTCTGCTTATGTATCGCGTATTCATCAGTGATCCAACCATGATTTTTGAGAAGCTGATGCACTGGTTCGCGGAGTCGAACTTAAGAGACAAGGTTTCCTGTATTTGAGTTTTTTTTTCTCCACCAAGTTTTATGAAAGAATCTTTGCTCACTGCAAAATCAGTCTGAATATTATGTGTAAAGTGACTAGTATATGGAAGTGAAAGTATTCAAGTAATGTTGAAATGTTTCACGACAAATGTGCTCAAAATTTGAGAAACACTGAAAAATTATTTTTTAGAGTTAACTATGATAGATTCTCCGAAGTTTCAGATTAACTACTGAATAGATTAAACAAGATTACTCTACAGTCGACAACATAGGCCTTTTTAAGAATATTAGTGCTCGACCGTGCCATGACCAGTGTGCAGTAGCACTGCTATTGTCAGATACGTTGTACTGAATAACGTATTATCTCTCGTGTTAGATTTTTTGATGACGATGAGTTTTACTTGAGCTGTTTGTCAGATTGCACGAATTGTGTTACTGTGGGTCAACAATCATTTCAATGACTTTGAGTGCAATGGTGACATGATGCAGTTGCTTGATCGCTTTGAGCAGGCTCTCGAACGCGATCAAATGCACAGTCAGCAGGTAACACTTGGATTATAGGCAAATTGAATGCTTTTAATTAGATGAAGCTCCTTATAAAATTATTGTGTAAAAATTGTATAAAATTAAGTATTAATGGTTTATTGATCATGCCATTCATACAACTAATTGCCAGCGTTGCCATTAACGTTTTTTATTACTCTCGTGCTGACGCAGGAGGATTTTTTTGTTTGCTTCTACACTGTTTCTTTGATTTATGTTAAATCCTCATTGTTTTAGGATTGATCTCGCAAAGTTCCGAAATATTAGATCGTCTTTTTATTTTAAACGTTCCTTTTCAGAAAGATTTTTTCTGAAAAGCAATCATTATGATCATTTTTACAGTCATTATTGAATATTGCGTGTAGTGTAAAATCTCGAACAAGGAACATCGTATATTCTCGTTCGAGTAGAGATCAGCCTCTTTCACTTTCAATTCTTGGTGGGAAAGAAAACGGTTCATCTGGAATATTTGTTTCTGATGTTCAGCGTGGCAGTCGTGCCGAAAAAATTGGTCTCAAGCGAGGCGATCAGGTTTGTTTACCACTCTCTCATATATGTGAAAAAAATTTCTTCTAAAAATATATGAAGTTACAGCTGAACAGTTAAGCCAAACAAGACGAACTAATTGATAATATTTTAACTAATTGATGAGTAAATATTAAAATGTGTTTTTGGGAAAATTGAATTTTTTAAGAAGCAGTATTATATACATTTTTTTTAAGGTAATCGAAGTGAATGGTCAAAGTTTCAAGAAAATTAGTCTGATTCGGGCTTTAGAAATTTTGCGTAGCAATACCCACTTGTCCATAACAGTCAAGTCAAATCTTCTGGGCTTCAAGGAGATGATTGCCCGGTCAGAACGTGCAGTCGATGTTGAAGATCAGTGTAATGCGTACCGTAAAGGGCTAGATATTCGGTATACAAAGCACAGAGCAGTTTCGAAGGTTGTTTATTAAGGTTTCTTTGGACACGAATTGGTAGTAGTGTACATGAATTGGTAAAAGATAAGGTGTTTTAAGTCTTCTTTTAAGATTTGGCGCAAAAAATGACTTGGGGTGATTTTGTTTAACGAAAACTGTTAAAACTTTTTCTGTTTGTTATTTGAAGTAGAGATTCAAAAGTGACAGTTTTTGCAGCAAAATGAAAGTGGACAGAGAGGATCTGTATCATATATGATAGGAATGAATCCACGATCGGGTGCTTCCAGTTTTTCATGCTTGCCGCCAAGCGGTATGACGAGTAGTGCTGTAAATAAAACTTCAATGATGGATAAACTGCTGACAATGCTAAAGGGCTTACCGAATACATTACCAGATGGGCCTTTCGTAGAATCAAAAACTGTACATTTTTAAAAAATATTTCAGTAGCACATGTTATTTCAGACATATCTTAATGAAACCAAAAGTTGTATGTTTTTGTTAACCATCATTGGTCTAACACGTCTTTATTTCGGTTTTACTGGCATCACTGGGTGGAATGTTTTTCTATCGTCCTTAAAAAAAAAATCATACATCTCTTTTAATGCACTTCTTGATTAATTCCAGTGATTCAGATCCACGCAGCACTGAAATTCAATGTAGTTAAATCTCATAAAATGCAGTTTTTTTATGCCACATTGTCACTGTTTACTCTGTGTGCGCTGTTCAGGTACGCTTTTATGAAAATTTATTCTTTTAAATATTTTCAGCTAATTCCGACACGGTCGAATTCCCTACGTGCAAGTCGTTCAAATCCCGACATTGCTGGTCATTCTGTAGGCGCATCACGAATCTCAACAATGAATATTGCTCAGTATTATCAACCTGCTAATAGTCCATGTCCGGAACATGTTTTGAAAGTTTATCGAGCAGATCAGTCTTTCAAGTATCTCACTGTTTACAAAGAAACAACTGCCCAAAATGTGGTTCAGCTTGCGTTGCAGGTTTTTTTCAATTTTTAAATTTGCTTTTCTAATATTAATCACCCAAGCTACTTCTTAATTGTCATTTTTTCTCAGGAATTCGGCATGAGTTCTGACAGTGGAAGTCTGGAATGGGCACTTTGTGAGACAACTGTGACACCGGATGGAGTGATCAAACAGAAGCGACTTCCGGATCAAATGAACAATCTTGCTGAACGAATTCAGCTCAATAGTCGTTATTATTTAAAGAACAACAATCGGTGAACCTTTCTTACTGTGGACTTTTCAAACCGATGTTATCTTACCTCTAGTTTTGATTTTAGAGATATCAACGGCCGATAAACATGCTGTAGTTTTGTAATTGTTTATACTTATGGAGAATATAACGGTCTCTCAAGATAGTGAGAACTTGTTCACATGATTAGGACATTCCGAATAGTAAATTTAACTAGATTTTTGGCTAACTGTGCTGTCAAGAGTAAACTAATGCTAAGAAAATTTCAGATCAGAACCGTTGGTACCTGACGAATTGGCTCCCGAAGTTTTGAAAGAAGCAGAGACTCATCTACTTCAGCTGAATGCACAAATACTTGCTGCTCAACTGACTTTACAGGTGAAAATTTTCTTGTGCTATTAAAATTTTTCTGACATTCTTTATCTCCTTATCTTGTAAGTTGATAGTCACTAATATTTGGTCAATGATTATTAACGGAATATTTTGACGTTTTCATAGTATTTCAGGATTTTGATGTATTTTCGGCCATTGAACCTACAGAATATATAGATAACTTATTCAGTTTGGAATCGAAGTATGGTTGGCCAAAATTGGCTGATTTTGAATTTTTGTTTAATAAGGTATATGGCTTTTTAACTATGTTGCCATTGTGAAATGTGTGGTGATTGCTGAGGAGTACTATTGTATTATGAATATTATGACCATGTGAATTTCAGTATAACCAATGTCTCCTGTTTTGAGCCTTCACATTGACCTAGGGAATATGCAGACATCGCAGAAAAAATTTTTGTTTTGACGATGATTTTCTCTCTAATTTTTGTTCTAAACTATCATTAGCATTTCAGGAGATGTGGTGGGTTGCAACAGAAATATGTCGCGAGAAAAGTCTGCAAAAAAGAATGAAGCTGATAAAGAAGTTTATTAAAATAGCTCGATATTGTCGGGACTTCAGAAACTTCAACTCAATGTTTGCGATTATGAGCGGCTTAGAAAAGCCTGCTGTTCGAAGATTGCACCACACTTGGGAACGTGTTCCAAGGTTTGTTAAATGCATGTTTTTCGTTGGAAAGTTTTAAAGTTTTGCTATTTCAGTAAATATATGAAAATGTTCGAAGATGTGCAGCATTTGGTAGATCCGTCGAGAAACATGTCGAAATATCGTCAGCATCTTGCCATTGTTTCACAGGAACCACCTGTTATTCTTATATATCCGGTGCTCAAGAAAGACTTGACATTTTTACATGAGGGTAATCCGACATATTGTGAAAAGTTAATCAATTTCGAAAAACTGCGGATGATTGCGAAGGCTATTCGCGCAGTTACTAAACTGTGCAGTTCCCCTTATGAAATTGGCGTTATGGCTCAACAAGTATGACTTCTTTTTGGTAGTGCTTTCGTTTATTATTTAAAAGCTCAATGTCTGGTTCCGATGACCAGAGCTATCTTATTGATGTGCGGTTGTAACGATAATTTACATCAAACTCGATGGAGCGTACATCTCCCGAGGAATATTACTCATGATGTCAATATGTATCTTATACAGACTTCTCTTATGAGCAGAATTCATATGCAGACGATCAATTTAAACAAGTGAAGCATAATTATGATTAAATTTGAAGAGTGGTGGAAATGATGTTAGCGATGCGTTGGTTAATATGAATAATTTTGATGGCGGTGCAGGGACAGTTGCTACAATGAGGAAAATGGGACCAAATGCAAGTTAGTTTATTCATAGCTCTTAATATCTTTTTGAAAATTTTTATTGCATGTTTGATCGAGAATTTTTCAGGGCGATGCGAATCTTTTTAAAGGAAGTCTCAGCTCATATGAAATGTTAAGAAAGAACTGGAGAAAAAACTAAGTGATCCTTATTAAAAATCTTCAAATTTTTAGTGAAAACTGCAACACAGCCACGGCGCAAGTTATATGAACAATCTTTAATGGTTCGGAAAGTCAAGTCCTACCTGTCAAATCTAAATGTCGTTGAATGCGAGGCGGATTTAGATCAACTTTCATACGAATGCGAACCGTCATACGGTAGCGCAAGCGTGACACGACGCAGAGCTCCATCACCGTCACCTTCGAGCTTGTCTAGTCAATCAAGTACTTCTGATCAGCACAGAATATCGGCTCCAAAATTTGGTATTTTTCAGTTGAAAACAGTTCTCCAATTTCCTTTAATTGTTTGAGTTCGGAATTAACGCAATTTTTTCTCTGCAGGTGTAGAGTCACCGCATGCAGTACAAAAAATGCTTTCATTAGCTCAGAACTCACGTTTGAAGCAGGGTAGCAGCGGAAATTTGATGCCTGTAAGCCCGCTTCAGTCTCCTTTACTGTCTTCAAAAGGTGTTCGCTTACGGAATACTCCATTGCCAGTTCGTCGTGTTCCTTCTGCTTCTCAGCATCATTCAACTGTCACCACAACCTCCGATGTTCAGCCAGTGGATCTCAATGCCGAAAGTAGTTCTGTGACAAGTTTATATGCGCCCCGCATAAACAGTAGTGGTAAATTTTTTTATTGCTGTTTAAGGTCCTATCTGAAGTTTAAATACCTAAGTCTTTCAAGATTTTACATTCAACAGTTACTTTCTTTGTCAGGAGGATTGTAAAGTGGTCTACAAAGCTGTTGATGTACAATATTTACCTCTAACCAGTTCGGCGTACTTCCTCTCATTGTCAGTGGTGTATCTATATTTTTTAATATAAAGTCAAAATCTTGGTATGTCATATTTGCTCAACCTTTGAATAATTAAAGCTTGTAATAATTTTTAGTAAAGGGAGAGAGGTCCGAATACTTTCTAAAGCTACCAGGAGACGATTTGTACTTGATGTACGCACATTCCTAACCTGTGTTGAATGAAGTTTGTTTTAAAATAGTGCTTATAGATTCAACAGTATTCAACTCAAAGAAAGCTTTTATTTAGCTTTGTTTTCCAGTGACTCAAGCAAGATATTTACACAGTGTGCAGGGAATGTCAGTCCTGATTTCCATACATATATAAATAAACCAAGATTTGGATGAGATCCTACTTTCTGGATTTCGGAAGCACTATGTCATGACTTAATTACAGAATTCAATTTGTTTGTTATCTATACTGAAGCTCAAAAGACACTCTGTAATGACTCTCCCTTCTGATAATAATGTCAGCGTTATCAAAACAGGTTAGGAAGTTGAAAAAATTGGTTTCCCCACAGTTTTATATTTTCGTATATACCAAGGATCACGATGGTAAAAAGAATAGGTAGCCCTACCGTTTGAAATCATTTTAACAATCATTTCTTTTTTTTGATTTGATCTGCCGAATTTCAGGATCGATGCGATTCGGCGCAAAGCGGGTTCCAGTGATGCCTTGGTTTGGCTCGTGTTTTGTTCATTTACTCACGGGTTGTTTAAATTTGTGCACTGCCTCATTTATACGCCATTTATTGTATATATTGCCTAAGCATACACATTTACGACTGCTGCTATGGAAAGCACTCTATTGCACTCATTTTATTTATTGCATTTATATGTATGGTCAAGCTTTCTTCTAGGTGAAAAAGACGAAAAAATGATAGATGGCAATACAATGTATTCACTTTCAAGAAATATCGATTCAGATTTGATGCTCTGCATTTCCTCAAATAGTAGTCGGCGGTGTCAGTGGACTATTTATTATAAATAACAGTAAAAACATGCAGATGTAGAAGTCTTGAGTATTTCAAAATTAGGTAAATAAGAATTACAACGTCAGTTATCTGCGAACAACTGTAGTCCAACCATCTTCATCAGTTTCCATGCATCTCCTCGACGGCTTCTTGGCTTGCTCTTTTTGGATTTCATGCTTGGGTTCTTCATAGTCACTGCATTCTTCATCTGAGTTGTCTAATACCGCTTGACTTTCTGTCGCAGCAGTTTGTACAGCACTTTCGGACGGTAAATGGGACAGAAAATTCTCAAGATCTGCTTTCTCACATTTTCGCAACCACAAATGACACTTTAGTAAAGATGAAGCAAGCCACTCGATGCTATTATCCTGAAAACACTTGAAAAAATACCGCTTTACAATTTTCTTGCTCTTGATAACAAACATTGCAAAAATTTACTTAAGAAATTCCAAAGCAGTAATTCCGAAGAAGTGTTTCAAAGCAGAATAACGAACCTCTAAAATGAGATTAAATTCGTTATCCAGAATGTCACCTATCCATTCGGTCAAGTTACAAACTCGCTGGTTCTGCGAGTTGAATACATGATCGGCCAAAACCTAAATAGTCTGTCTCGCAGTCTTGTTTCTATTAGCCTCAAACAGGGTTCATGTAGTGCTAAAGCAATGCGTAGCAAAGAGCTGCATTCGTCCCCATAATTCGCTGCTCGAAAAATTTTCTCGGCGAGTGTCGCTAATTTTTATATATTAAATTAAAAACATTGCGCTAAAAAACTGAACAAGACCTCACCTCGGCGAACCACTCAGCTTTTTGATAAGTTTCTGGCCCACCGGAGAGCATCTGTACTCCCAACTGGTATCCCGTCCATGCTTTCAATAAGCGATTTACGCAGTGCATCCAGTCATGTTCCATGTGTTGGACACTGCAAATCCATTTAATCCAGCTGATAAAACAATTTGACGCAAACCGAGGATCACCCTCAAGCGCATATCTACTACTTAAATCTCGAGCCAGTTGGCGCCTGGCCGAGTCCATTTATTGACTAGCTAAACAAGCTTAAAACAAGTTCAGGGTACCAGTTGGGAGTACGGATTGATGATATCCATCTACTACCAGCCACATAAACTTAAACTTAAGCATCGGCAAATTTTACTGGAACTAAATTACTGAAAACTCCCCCACGCGAGAACTTATTCTGATACACCTTACTAGGCCTTCTCTTTAAATTCCACCGATCTTCAATATCGTCCATGCCCCCCATCAAGTTTCATTTTACGGATCTTTCACTACCACACCTTCGCTGGCACAGAAAGCAAAATTTTACTCAATGCTATGCACGAAAAGCTTAAATGGAATCTGAAATGAGATTGGATGTCGTCAGCCATGTAAACCCTTTTCATGGAACTTAAAACTGACAATCGTGATGATTGATTCCTTACCGATTTTCCACACAAACGAACATATGTGCAGACGAACGAGACTTATCTTCTCGATAATGGAAAAGTAATTAAAAAAAATTAACGCTTGTAAAACGTACTTGTAGGCGGCATATGACGCACAATCAATAATTTATATAAAAGATACTGATTACACAAAAATATAACAAATATGTTTTAATTGATAAATAACAATTACATAATCATGACCGAATCTGGGCAACAGAAACCTGCCATACACGAATAACGTTATCAGTATATCCAGCATATAATGTTTGACCATCAGCGGACCAAGCTAACGAAATACATTGTGGAGGTGCAGATTTCCCACCGCCCATAACATCAAGTTTCAATTCATCTACAGGTTTCTTGTCCTCCAAATCCCAAATTTTAACCACAGGTCCTACTGCAGCACAGAGCCAATACCGATTAGGTGAGAATGCCAATGCATTGATAACATCGTTGCCGCCCAAAGTATACAAGTGTTTTCCCTCATTCAAATCCCACAACATAGCGTTACCGTCCTGAAAAAAGTGATACGTAATGCAAAGATATTAAATACAAGACGATGAAAATCAAAATTCTTCATACATAAATTAATATTTAGCACAAAAATTTAAAGTGTCGCCATTCAACTTTTCATACATAAAATCTCGACATATCTCACCTTTCCGCCCGAAGCACAAAGTGAACCATCCGGCGATACAGTAACAGTGTTGATATATCCGGTGTGTCCAATATGGTTCGTCTTCAGCTTACAGTTAGCAAGATTCCACACTTTCACAATTTTGTCCCATCCTGCAGAAACAATCACAGGATTTGAACTCGAAGGCGAGAAGCGTACATTTGAAACCCAATCTGTGTGGCAATCTTCCTGAAAGAACGGCAATAAACAATACATATCACAACAATCGATAAATGTATTCTTACTATTTATGGCATTGTACAAAATGAATTACAAAAACAATGAAATTTGTAAAGTATTGCACACCCTTATTTCATTCATATCTCATCTTAAACTTCAACATTCAAAATACGCACATTAACTGTATATTTGCACTGAGCTAAAGTGTTCCACAGTTTGATCGTTTTGTCCCGTGATCCCGACACGATCTGTCGATTATCAGCAGAAAACGCGACAGACAATACATCCTTTGTATGTGAAACGAACTGCCTTGATGTTACACCTCTGAAAATTGAGTTTCGAAGAATACTGTTTAACAGATACACATTTTGCTGACATAGGATACAGTCAAAATTTATTACCTTTACACCTCTGTCTTATTTTTCATATATTAGTAATATGCATACACTACTTCCAAATATTTAGCAATATTTTGACTTACGTAGTGAGATCCCACAGTCGTAGAGTTTTGTCCCATGAACCAGAAAGAGCGAATTGGCCATCGGATGACATCACAACATCAGAAACAAAGTGACCATGACCCTTCAATGCTCTTTCAGCTTTTCCACCTAACTGAGCCCCGTAACTTCCGGACAAATCATCCGTGTCCAACTTCCACACAATTATTGTTTTGTCTGAAAAACTGCAGATTTAACTTTCTACTATCTCACTGGTACCTCAATTAAATTATGATTTCCTCCACCACATTCTGCTTTTAAAAATCAATAGTTGATGGTTAGGCAATAACAAAAAAACTTCCACAATAATTTGTCATCCCAGCAAAAATAATTCCTACCTCGAGAAGAAGAAATAATCATATTCGGATAACGAGCATTTGTTGCTATTTGTGTCACCCAACCATTGTGACCTTTTAAAGTCCCTTTCAACTGCATTTGTTCTGCCATTGCTGCCTAGATTTTTACATAAGCAATAGAACACTTGACAACTATTGTAATAAAATTAAGAAAGCGCATGAATTCAAGGACAACAACATTCCGAACATATAATGGCTTACAGTGCAATTCAACAACTAATGTGATTTGCAAAAGTATTTTGCAATATAATTTTTAATGGCTAAGACTCCCATTGTCATTTAGGGCAACACATATGTATCTCTTGAGAGAAATAATTATGACCGGATACTGCTCTCTATTAACCTCTCGAGAAACAAATTCATACCGTTTAATCTAACCATCACTGTTGGTCTACCCCACACATGTTAACTCCTGTGATACATACATGGAAGAGCTAAACCTGTTGGCTCTCGCAAAGGGGGTATCCCAGGCAATTCCCCGACATCCCCCACGAATCCCAGACTAACCCAATCCCAGCACTTACCATCGTCCAAGTATCAATCATCAACCTACAACTGAGGCTACAGGAAATGCGGCCCTGGAGATGGCGTTATGCAATTATCCGGTGTAGATGTTGAAGAGAGCTTGTCAGCTGTGTATGATTTTAATGTGTTGATGTGACTGGTTCCCGGTCGTTGTATCGTGGAAGTTGCTTTACTGTGGAGAAGTCTTCTCATCGAATTATGCGAATTAATCGAAGAATGCTTCAGTAAATTAAATCTAATGTTGTGCTACGGTGAAATCAAAACAGCGTTGCTTGATCTAACAAAGGAATGTCACAAGCTTTGGGAAGAAAATAAGGATATGCAGGGTCGATTCGTAAATTATCTGGCGGAATTGCACCGAATGCAAATTGCTGTGAGCCATCTTGAACGTGATCATCGGTAAGCGAGTACTATAGTGTTTGCATTTCAAAACTTTCTTGGCTTCTAATGTTATCTGTCCGAAGCGTACACCACGCACATCACATTCGTGCAAATCATTGGACTTGCAAGGCATATTTCTTTTTAGTATGTATTGAAGACAGGTTTCGTGAATGGTACTCTTGCCACATGAAACAAACATTAAAAAAGTCGAATTGCTTCATGAATGTGTGAATTTTGCGTGGTGCGGCAAATTTAGAAGATAAGATAATGAAAAGAAAGACAGTTACCGATGAAAACACCAGGTTATGCAGTTACACTCCGTCATTTTTCTAGCCTTTGTCGTATTAGGTATGAGCGCTTTGTTATAGGGACGACAAATTATCACAGGCACGGACATCAGTAAGTGATATGCAAAAACAGGCAAGCCAGCTATACAGTGCGCTTATGGAGAAAAGGTGTAGTCTGACGCAGAAACTAAATGATGGAGTGCATAATGTCGCACTGTTGCAAAATCAGCTGATTAGTGATTACTTATATGACTGGAAAAACAGACAAAAGCTTCAACAAATTGGCGTGCCGTTTGAGGAACGCGACCAAATGATTGATGAAATACAAACGGAGTAAGCATTCTTTACCTATTCCTCTACTTCCCTCTTCATGCCTCTGAACGCAACATGAAATTATTTTTTCTTTTCCTTTTTTCGCGTGATAATGAGTACGGCACTTGTTATTTTATTGTTATTTAATCTAATTCATTACATGCTAAAATGAGAAATAAAGTTCGAGATATCAAATTGCTAGTCGGTACTTAAGCGATGATACACGTTACTTATGCGGCTTTTCCTGGCCACAGATATGTTATGCTAAATAATATTTTTTCGGCTACAATCACATATTGTTTTATTTTCAAACCTATTTACCTTTTGAAGATTCGAAATGTTAGCGGAACAGAACTGGCAGCTGAGAACATATGCATGTTGGCAGATGGATTTGCTTCGTCGAGGTTGGCATTTTTTTTAAAAAAAAAAAAACTGATGTCAGTTTGGAACGGAAATTTCGTTTATTTTTGTATCTCACACCTATCATTTTTCACTTTGCCCACACACCGTTAGATAATATCGTTTTTTTGAATAAAAAGTGTCTCTATTCTCGATAGTATTGGAAATCTTCGTGCATCTTAATGCATTTACAAAATTAGGAACTAATACTTTATAATTTAAGAGCTTCTTCAGGTCCACAAATGAATGGTCATATGGCGCAGACGCACATTGCAAGTTTGAATTCGGTGCTAGATAACCTAACAAAGTTGCTGTGTATGTTGGTTTCCCAAAGTTTTGTTGTTGCCATCCAACCTGAACCGGTCTTGAAAACACAGCATAAATTTCTTGCGGAGGTGAGACTTCTTATTGGCGATAAATTGGGCATCAAACAACATCTTGTCAATACTAATGTCACTGTTCGGATCATTGCTGAGGAAGAAGCTCGGTTGCTTAGCACTGCACAGCTGTCCGAAAAAGACGTGTAAGTGTAAAGTTAATTATGTACGTGTAAAGTTAATTATGTGCAGGAAAGTGATTCAGGTGGGTTAGTCGATTTGAACAATAATTTTTTGAAAGGCGGTTATTTTTATATTTTCAGTAAAACTGTTGGTTCTATAAGCAACGACTTCGAGAAAATGACTACTGATGATAAAGGCCACATGTCTGCAAAATTTAGCAATTCGGTAAGTTTAATTTTTGTTGTAATCAATTTCTTTTTATGTAGGCATGCTAGATATTCATCAGTTCTCTTTTATTAACTAGTTATTTACTGAAGCACATGTTCTGTTTGTGATTTTATAAGCATTAGTGCAGAGTAGATGTCAATTTATTTCTTATTATTTGTTAAATAGAAATACAGTGAAGTTTATTTTTAACTATTATTGTCCACTTGATACGTCAACTAACTTTGTAGAAGCTGACGCGTATTGCGCATCGAAAGCCGCCACCAAAAGGAGGACAAGGGGACTGCAAAGTGTTGGTGAATTCACAGACAGCTACCGACCAGAAATATGCATTACTTTTTCATATAACTCCTTTTCAACTGGGCAATCTTGGGAAGTTCGATGTTTGGACATTGTCATTACCAATTATGGTTACAGTACATGGAAGTCAAGATTGTGATGCACAAGGAGCCATACTTTGGCAGAGAGCTTTTTCTGATGTGGTTCGCAATATAATAGTTTTTCACCATCACTAGCATTTTTTATAATTTTTGAATGCTTATAGATATCTGAATTTCAGAATCGTACGACTTTATCGCCAGAAATAGGTTCTATCTCATGGAAAGAGCTTGCCCAGGCCCTTCGTCATAAATTTGCAATTTCCACTGGTGCAGAGCGAGCGATCAGCGATTCGGACCTTTCTTACATGGCTGAGAAATTAAAGGTTTCTGCCAATGAAGAAGGACAATTAATAACTTTACATCGGTTTGCGAAAGTAAGCATGGTTTCGACATGCAGCTTTATCTTCTCAAGTCTATGTAAAACGAGCTTCGAAAGATCTTGACTGGTTTTATTTTGTGTGTGGTAATTATAACGTTTTAGCAAAATCTGCGAGATGACGTCAATTTCTCATTCTGGGAGTGGTTTTTTGCCATTATGCAACTTATCAAGCACAAACTTTTGAAGTTTTGGGACGAAGGTTTGTTTTCATTTTTTTTGGTTTGAATATCATTAGATTGTGTTCATGTTGTTGTCGAACAAGTGATGTGACTCTCTTTATTCTGATTAAAAGTTTTTGTTTGTCATCTTTTAGGGTGGCTAATTGGTTTTATAAGTAAACAAGATGCGTCGTCGCAAATGGTCAAGGCTCCCCATCCCACATTTCTCTTGCGTTTTAGTGATACTCAAACTGGCGCTGTTAGTATTGGCTTTGTTTGCGACGATGAGGATGGTAAAGGTAAATTTATTTCTATCATCATGAATATTAAATCACACTGAATTAAGTTCTGTATTTTATGGTCACCATCGTTAATCGCATTTGCATTTCTTGATAAGTTATTCTTTACAAATATTAGATCTAAATTACTTCTCTGAAATCATTTTTGTTTCTTACAGTGCCTTTTCATCTTTCACCATTTTCTATAAAAGATCTCGATCAGTTTTCTCTGGCACAACGTATTGCATCATGCCCACAACTGAAAGATATCAAGTAATTATTTAATAATAGTGATTTTTTTCATGCGAAAATTGGGTAGTCCTTTGTACTTAAATATTGTCAATATTAGATCAGTAGGATCGCATCCCAAAGCAGACTCTGTTACTAACAGAATTTCTACTAATTGAGCATTACAAGTATTTTGTCGAATTTTTTGATGAATCTTGTAAGTGTCTCATAAATGCGTGTTTTAACGATACCATGCTCAGATATCTATATCCGGACATTGATAAAGAAGACATGTTGCGATATTTTGAAACTGAAGAACGACAAAAATCTTTATCTCCAACGGGCTATATTCAGTCTGAAATCGTCATGGTTGCAAAAACTGGAGGGTAACAAGTTTTTCTTTCCGTCTAACAGAACAAAAGGAAAGGAAGTTCTTCTAAGACTTTTTCAGTTTTGTTATTGTTGCTTTCACTCTTTTTCATAAGCTTATTTGAAATAAAATGTGCTTAAAATTCATGTTTTTTAAAATATCACTCACAATTTATAATCAATTTTTGCAGAAGATCTGGGTGTCAAACTGGTGGAGATAGCCCATTATTGTCATTCTCAACACAAACTAAATTGGACTGGTCCCCGGGAGAGATAATTGCTCGAACTCAGTCTACAGAAATGTCAGTTGGTGCACTTTTAATTTTTCGTATTGATTGTAATATTTGAAAGGCAGATACACAGTCACTTGAATACTTGTTAGACGATGGTGACATATGTAAAGTATATGAAATGGTCCTGAATTGAAGGTGACAAAGGATATTGGGTAGATGTGTAGTTGATTCAAGTGTTATTATGTATGCAAATCTTTTCAGGCAAAAAATGTGAGCTTATACTAATTTTTGTTGCCAGATTTTTTTCTTTTGTTACAAGATTTTTGCTTTGCTGCGGCAATATTTTAATTGATTTATGAATTTTCGTGCGAAAAATTCTCGGTTTAGCTAGCTGGGTTTTTTATTTCTCTTTTATGGATTAGATGTTGTTTGCAGGAATGAGAATTATAATAGCGAAGAAATAGTATCGGTGTTGTCAAGCAGTTTTGAAAACGATGTTGAAGCACTGCTTGGACCAGGTTTTCATCAGCAGCTACCTAATCAACCTCTCCAACTTGTCGACATATCGTTTATTGATGGCTGCAGCAGTTCGCTAAGTAAACCTTACGACGTTATGGAAGAATAGTGCCTTCGACAATTTTCATCGTTTTTTAAATGATAAATTGATGTAAAATGCATTGGATTTTTTTTGTTTAAAATGGACTCCTCAAAGTAACTATGTACAGATATACATAATTACTTCCCGTGTAATGAATCTCAAAATTTTATAAGTTATCTGTTGTGATTCCTATCAATTTGCCATGACGTATATTTTTTAAAATGGACTCCTCAAAGTAAGGTTAGATAGTCAGCAACAGTCTCATTAATAGTGTTTCAAGGAAGTGCTGAATAGCAGTATTTGTAGATGTTACATTGGGCTCGCAGTCATTATTAACAGGTGCACAGAACGACTGGATAGTCGTAGTTTCAGTGATGCTTTTTCACTAAATGTCAATGTTCTTCATAAATTGCTGAGGCATCGGTTTTGTTTGTACATGAAATTTACCACTAAATTTATCTTATGTGAAGCTTTAAGTTTCTGATGTATTCATTCAAAGTCTTATTCAAGTGTCATATTTGGAAGTGCCATACGTGTTTCATGTTCCAAGTGATTAACCGCTTTAATGTGTGCCTTTCCAACTCATACATAATATATTGTTTTTTTGAAACGAGTTAAATAGTCATATTTAGTTATATTATTTATGTATTTAGTTATACTGTATTGTAATAGAATATAATTTCATAGCCACTTTTATGATAACTCACTGCTGTAGTGGACGAAATTAAAGTCCAAACTTTAAATTGGCCACAGGAAACATCAGTTTTTTTTGGTCATAAATGAAGGCACGTCTTCCTGGCATTTGATATGCGCCACGTATTATACCATTTCGTTTAATTCATCTAATAAGCTTGTTAACAAATTCTTATTTGGCTTGCATTCATTTTCATGTTGTTTCCGTGGAAAGCTACTAATAACTGGTTCAACTGCAGGAATCTATTTATTGTGAAAAAGAAACGAAATTCTTAAATTCAACTATGAAAAGAATGTAGAGTTATAAATAATAGAAATGAAAATTAAATCATGGTGGCCTAACATGGTTCTGTCTATAAATCATTTTTTCTAACCAATGATTCAATTCACAACGATATTAGAAAAGATGGATGTATTGCATTAAAGAAAAATGTTCACAGAAATTCACCCATACCGAATAGGAGAGTGTATGAAATATTGACGCCATGCATACACACATACTTGTACACACCAAAACACATACACACACATAAGCATACTCGTACTAACACAGGCACATGGTGCAGTTGACGAGGATGATGTTCACGACTGCAAGCGTTGTTGATCATTCGCCTCGCTAAGTTGTCGGAAACTTCAAATCAGAAGACGAATTGAATTGAATTTAACGCTTTCATTCATCCATTCATTTCCCAGGAAGAATCATATCGACGATACTTTCCCTCTCTTTCTCCTCTCTCTCCATGCTTCCTGTTTTCTTCATTCAGCAAGTAAAAATAACTGCCCTCACATTCAACTTCATATTTGCAGTAAGTTGATATTATTATTCATTCCAAAAGAATAATCAACCATATCACTTTCCATCTTTCGTTTTTTTTTGCTTTTCTTTTTGACGTTTTCCTGTTAATTGATTACTCAACCATAAGATAAGCAGGCATCCTTTTTTGTTTACAATTATTATATATATATATATATATATTGTTCTCACTGATTTGATGATAATCAATGATTGTTTCATTAATTATTCACATCGATAAGTTCACATTTATTCATTGTTATTTATTTTGCTTTCCATTACTACTTTTATTATTCTTAAAGTATAGAAACCTTTTTGTTTTTCTCTCTTTCTTTTATTTATTCAGTTTATTTCATTATGGAATTCCAAATAAATATGTTAAAATGAGTAAAATTGCGAGCAATAGCTGTCATTAAATAAGTTTGTCCCACAAATTTGTCCCATAAATATGTTAATTTTTGAATTTTTCAAAGTTTAATTTTTTCCATTTTTTAAGCTTTTTAATTTTAACATTAAATGAGCGCTTAGAATAATTTTAAATACTGAAAATATCGTATAGCTTTTAGTCAGAAGAAGCGTTAGGAATATAGTTAGAAGTATGATTGAATTGTTACTCTTTGAGTAATGCCTAATGTGCAAAACAACGTAAGCCAGTTTTCGTCCTTAGAGAAATTCAACGCGATACTTCATTTTTTTCTTTTTTTCTCTCACCATTTATATCGATCTATAGCAAATATTCTTGCGACATAGTATATATTTATTGCAGTTGATTTCGATTTTCTCATTAATTATTGCTATATTCTCATGGTTTTCACCTCCAAGTGCCGGAATTTCTCCCATTCCTGTTGCAGATCATCATCAGGTATGTTTATAAGCGTGATAAAATCGGAACTATGTAATGTTTTATCAATTTTAAAATATGAAGATTTGGTTTTTAGAATCATTTATGTATCGGAAATAAATGTTCTTAACATATTTCCAGCTATGGTTGAATTGTGTAAATTGCATATTTTTAGTACGCACTTGCTGTGTTTTTTGTTGGTACAACGAGCATTTCAATATTTTTGTTATCGGCACTCGGAATTGTCTCATTGGTATTATGTAGCTCATTTTGTATGTTTCTGGTATGTATATTTCTAAGTTTACTAAGCTTATTCCAGGTTTTTCATTACTCCTAAACTAATAAACTTTCAAATTGTTTTTTAAAATATATTAGATAAGAAGAAACAAAAGGTCATTAGCTGTCAATACATACTTCACTAAAATAATGACTAAGCAATGATGAATTAGCAACAAACACCTTTAGTTATCCTACTGGTATATTGCAATATACCAGTAAACGACTTCATTTTCGTGTATCAAACCTAAAATTTAATCTTTTATTTAAAATCAAATCAACACGGTTGCAACACTGATAATCTGATCAGTAAGTATGACTTCGATGGTAAGCCATGTAAGTCTTTTTCGGGAAATTACTAAGTGTTGTTAAGTGTTATCTAGCATATGGTTAGTCAGGACTGCTGTGATGATTGTGATGTAGCAATATCCCGTTTGTTTTTACATTCATTTTAGTGAAATTAAAAGCAAATCAGTAATGCAAGACGGGGAAGTCTTGTGCTCATTATGCTATTGCATTTCAGTAGCACTAAAAGCATCACTTTTAAAGTCAAAGTATGGATAATACTTCGGTGAAGATTGAACTACAATATTTCCCTTTAAATGCTATT
Source organism: Cercopithifilaria johnstoni (assembly GCA_916381525.1). Lineage (NCBI taxonomy): Eukaryota > Metazoa > Nematoda > Chromadorea > Rhabditida > Onchocercidae > Cercopithifilaria > Cercopithifilaria johnstoni. Next base: position 237,660 of record CAKAEH010001029.1, read on the forward strand.
TAAATTTTGTATAATTTTAATTTTACTCAATATTAGCATAATTCCATATTATCCGTATAAATTATTTCATTTCCAGTATATTGTGATGTTATTGATACAAATATCTGTTCAGTTTATTCTCTCAGCTTTTGCTTTTGCCAATCAACGTAAGGTATATTTTTAACAAATTGTTGCAAATAAAATTAAAATAAAAGAACATGCATAAGATATTTCTGAAATCGTTGATTAATTACCCATCCGATACCTTATTAAATGGAATGATTTGATTGTTGGTTGTTGTCTGTTTCGAAAATTTCACAGCGATACTTAGTCATAAATGCTGATCCAGGTTATTAGACTCTAAGAAAAAAAGACTGCAATGGAATATTTTAATTTTTTTCCATGCATTTCAGATACATGCAAAAATAATATCTCAATGGCGTTTACGATCAGTGGAAAACGTTAATAATGATTGTGGTAACGATGCTGTTTGCGGTAAACATTTAGAATTGTTTAATCAAGTTGAACGAATCATTTTCATATCATTGTTGGTATTTTTTTCATTTCAGGTGAATTGTTATTTTTAACAATAAATAAAATTTCTAACTTACTCTTTCGTCCATCCACGCTCTTTTAATTTTTGTGCTTGAGGAAGGTAGCTATTAATGAGGTCATTGAGATGTGAAAAGTACATCGTGACCATCTGTTTACAAAGATCTAAAAAAACAACAAATCTCCATTAGTAACATATATGTATAACTGATGAGTAAATTTAAACAGCATTGTTTGATAGTTGATATTATGAGCTTTTTTTTACGACTATATGTTAATTGACTAGTGAGAATTATTTTAATTCTTAACAGCATATCAGCATAAAACAAAATAATTGAATAAATGAAATTTTTGCAGGTCTTACTGTTATTTATTAGTTGTTGCTACTGTAATTATTTATCAGAAAAGGAACGGCGCGAAATGATTGAAAAGGATAACGACTGAAAATGATGGAGATTAATTTTAAATTGATTAATCATAAATGATATCAATGATTCATCGCTGTTTAACACTTGCTTTGAATTCGCTCAATTTGCCAATGCTATAAATGATTAATTTTTTAAAATTAAATTTTCTCAAGTTGAAGAGGGTAATTGCATAATGGAAAGATGATAGTTCCAGCAATGGTTTTATAAGAAGGGTTAGACGTGCGGGGAACAAGACGAAAGAAGGTAATAGTTGTCAAATATTCTTCAAACATTACATTTCTTAATTCGTATTGAAGATTTTCTTTGAGAAATCGCTTTGATTTCTGCGGAAAATATCAAAGAATTTGTTTGATTTAGAAATTACATTTACGCTATGTGTAACGTATATTTGTTTATCACATATGTTTAAATATGTTTTCAGTTAAATTTTGATTACCGTATGTTTGCGTATAACGTCACAATATCAGCATTTAGCCACATGCAAGTAAATTGCATTTAAAAAGTAAAAAATCAATTTTTCCTTTTATTTTTTTTTTGTGAAAAACTATTTGGGTTTTGTCAAACATTAAAAACAGCCCTATGCCATTCGATGCATGTCATGAAACAGTAATTGAATTTATATAAGAATCAATACAATAGCTTGATGGTTGAAATAACATAATCTTATACCGGAAAAGTTGCATTTATAATAAAGCCTGATGTTGAGATAACATTGCGAAAGGAACTGCTTCTTGCAAGAAGACATTACCGCTCCTAGAACCTCCTAGCTTCCAAGCTATATGCAGGAGCGTTAGTTAAACTCAGTGATGTCCCATAATCATTTGATTGTCTTGATAGAATTTTCAATCTTCTCCTTATCTGTAAGGAACCTTTACAATTTTGCTCAAATTGAAATTATAGATCAAAATAGCAAAATATTTTATATTTCACAAATGTCCCGCGGACTGTAACAATCTCGGAATACGACTAATTATATAGTATAATTGTTGATAACTTGAAAATATTTTTTAATGAAAATTTTAACAAAATAAATAGAACAAGTGGTAGGAATACTGCAAAAGTGACAAATACAAATGAAACAACAGGATAGGGAAGGTAGGTAATAATGTTGGACCAAGAAATTTGGCAATTATTTATGAATATTAACGAGGAATTGGGTTTCAATTTCGATATCATTGAATAGTACTTCAAGATCAAAACAATGCATCTATATCAAAGAGTGAAGGTCCCATGCTGCAAAACCGTTTACGTCAATGAAATCTATAATGAGAATTTCAAAATTGCCAATAATACAATTAGCATAATAATCCACCAAAGAATGAATTAGCATTAAGTGAAATTAACTTTAGGTGGCATATTATAGATCAAAACATTTTCATCAAACTCATCATCAATTGCTTCCACATGCCATGTTTGTTCTAATTCTGCTTTCTAGAAGAAAAAATAAAACATAAATGTGATAATGATATGATATGAGAATAGCAGGAATTAAGTGAAAATGGATGGAAAAGAGAAAATAGAAACTGAAGAAATTTACATCCTTAAAAGTAAAAAGATTAATTCAAAACGGATGATTTAAATGTTTTTTGCAAACTTACTTTTTTTAAATAGCGAAAATATTTCCAACAGAGCCATATGATTACAATACAGTAACAGTGTAATACAGAAAAGATAGCACTTCCCATTGCAAGTATAATAAAACGGCCTAAAATATTAAAAGTTCAATGAGATTAATTAAAGTTTATTTACTGCCAGCGAAAAATGTTTTGCAAGAATTGTCATTTTTGGCTAAGATATTTTCTTTTTTTATTTATTGTACAATCAGTCTTATAATCAAAAGAGCAAAGTAATTCAGATTATAATTTTATTGTAAACAATATGTCAATTATATTTCTAAATTTTAATCATAGGTAAACAATAGTTGCTGGAAATTAAAAAGTAATTTAATGAAAGTTAAAGTAAATGACGTTAAAAGAGATGATAAGTTATTTGCCTTAATAATAATTATTTAAAATTCAGGTAAAAAAAAGGTAATATTACCGCCTGGACAAGCATCAATAAGAAAGCAATGAAATTCAAGAAAGGTTGAAAAAGCAAGTGTTAATACCATTATTACGCCTAATAACATCTAAAATATTAAATTTAAGAATTTGTTTTTTATGCGAAAAATTAGATGAAAATTGAAAAACTGTTTCATTCAAATTTCAATTTCAATTTTATTTTATTTAATATATTTTTATGAGAAGTAACACATTCTGTGATTACCGGAATTATTAACCTGAATAACTATCAATGGTAGCAAATATAATGATGATTCTTTCCATATCCCATACTGAGCCAATAATATCACAAACAATATTATTGTACTTGCGATAGTTACATATATAATAGAGGATGAATCAATCGTTGTGATATCAATAGTGAAATCAGTAATAGCTAATAAAATTATGTAAAATACAGTTAACATTGTTGCTGATGTCTGAAAATTGTTTAATTTTACTCAATTTTTTTAAAGGAATTCATTAAATGATTTCATTTTAGTCTAATTTTCTCTGTATAATCGTAATTTACAACAAAAAAATTCTGATTAAATTCGATAAAAAAAAATAGATGATTATCATAAATGATATCGTATGCCATCAAGTAAGTATAAAGTTAATAGATTAGATGTATTGCATTAATACTATCAAATATTTGGCTGAAATATCTTTTGGCTACTGAGCTATTATTCAATCTACTACATTTGAGTAAGCATATATTTGAATATGGAGTATTGTTAGACTAAATTATAATTAATTGATATCTCATAATTTATGTACCAAAGAAAAAAAAAAGTTGTATTTAAAAAAATTTCCATCTTAAATTCAATTTAGGTATAATTCCCAATGAAACAACCAATACCTTGATATGAATAGTACCGAAAAAAGTATAGCTATTGTGTAATTTATAATTAGCAAGCTGTTTAGCTGGATGATTATCTCCTTTCATACTGTTTTTTGGAAAGCCCAATGATCGCATACACTTCTGAATTTTGGCCAATGAATGATTTTTTTCGCGGAGCTTCCAAAATTAACGATAAAATTAACTGACTAAAATATACTCATTAAATTAAACATTTTAATTTCTTGTAAAACTAAAAAATCAAAATCAGCTTTTGTTGATGAGTGTTCTCTCACTTATTGTTGATACATTTCATGTTTCACATGCAATTCTAAATGTGATAAACTTGACTTGCTTATTTATCATCAATTTTAATTTGTTCTAATCAATGTAACAATTTGATTAGCATTTTATCAAACCAAATTAGGCATTAAATATCAAATTGCTATTGTAAACAAAAAATTTCCAATGCATTGGAATTTAACTCAAAATCGAAACTGAATATAATTAATAGTATAGTAATTTGCTAAAATATAATTGTGGCTTGAAAATAAATTGGCTCAAACTTGAATTTATAATTAACTTTTATTTTAAATGAAATTAATTCAGAAAATTTTAATTATTCATAGCCGTTGCAAAAACATTTCCTTTTATGTTAATTTAAGTAAAACATGCACTATTTTGAATTTTCAAAATATATTAATGAAATTATCTGGTCACTCATGTTATTCTATAGTTGCGACATATCACCTCATATTATCTTCTCCTTGAAAATCTTAATTTTAAAGCCTAAAATTTTACAAAATATCGTTATGAGCGTCCACCTGCGAGGATACATTAGTAAAATCTTGACCCAAAGCTGCCATTGTTCTGATCTAATTTTACCTGAAAATTTTGTATTCAAAGTATGCATTTTAAATAATGAACCGTAGAAGCGCATTTTTCCTTTTATTTCGAATGTAGATATGGTCTAAAAATCTTGATCATATCGAAATTTATAGAAAGCATAATAATTGAATGAATGAAAAAAAATTTTGACCTTTATACTGATATTATAAAGTATACAAGTTGAAATATTTAAAAGATTGAATAATGTGCAAGCTCCTCTTAGAAAAACGATAATTACTCAAGAAAAGTTAATTAATCAGGACACTATTTGGAAAACAGTACTGAGTAAGATATTTCACTTTCAATAATCTCTAAAGCGCCAAACAGAATTTCCAGAGCATTCTATATCCGCCAAAAATCTACAAGCATTAAATTGAGAGACATCTCAGATACAACATTGAGACTTTTACTGTTTTAGGTGCAATTATTGTCTAAACATATCGCAGAAAAATATTCTAAGTTTTAATTTGGTCTAAATCACTTATCAGACATTTTACAATCTGAGTCTTATTTATATAAAAGATAATTTATCAATTTATAACTATCATCAAATATTATACTATGACAATCTTGAGATTATTAGCTAATATACCAATTTTAATATTTATGCAAAATTTTTAGAAATCAATCAATTAATAAATACATGAAGAAAGTTTCTAGAAATTCTACAAATTTTTGATAACAATTGTTCTAAAAGAAAAAATTTATATCAGATATTTTACATAAGTAAAAGTTTCACTAATAATAACATTAATGTAATTCAATTTTTACTAATTTTAGGAGTAAATAAATAATTCAATGGTACATATTAAGCTAAGATAATCCATATGGCTATTGCTGTTAGCACAATACTGATTAATTCGCGCAGATTATTTTTGATTTGCATATACACGAATAGGTCATGATCAAATTTGACCGCTACTCATAAATCCATTACAATTCCATTCTAATTATTCAACACGAAATCAAGCGCTGAGAGTAGGGTATATCATAGGGTATATCTTCCAAAAAGTTCCTTTAGATTTGTGGAAATTAATTATATCTAAGATTTTATTTATTTGAGAGATTAGTCTGTGAACTTTGTTTTTACTAGCAAGGGATTTTTAGCCTTTGCAAGTGAAAAAAGACAATCTCAGAAATGTCCGATTTTGGTATTGACAAATTTAAGAAATAGGACTCTTTCTGTATTTCAGATGTTTATTTATCGCCGATATTAAATTCATGGAATGCTTCAATTTAGTCGAAATATATTGTAAGATGGGAACCATTTCTTAACGATGAATATTTTAGATTAACTGAGAAATATGCATCGTATTGTCGTACTCTTAACAGTGATTATTTTGTCATCTATTAACACGACAATATCAAAAACTTTTTTCGTGCAAAATGATACAGAGGAAAACAATAGGACAAAGAAATCACGATCTTCATATACAACGGATATTAACTTATCATTGTCACCCACCGTAAGCAGTAATTTGGAAACGAAATATTTAGCGGAAAGTGGATTGGTGCAAAATTTACTTCACGGTTTGCAATTTTGATTTCTTCAATTAAGAAAAAATATTTAGGTCAGGTTATGCATTCAAGATCAGTTACTTTTCTTCCTTACTAATTAGCAAAAAAAGAACTTTTATCATTAGTTTTTTCGTGCAGAAAATAAAAAAACTAGGAATGTATCTGTGTAGAATAAAGCACGAAGTTCCGAATTAAGGTAAAAGTAACTTCCAGAATATAAAGGAAATTTTTACTTTCAGGTGCTTATATGAATGGTTTTGGTCTACTCGACTTCTTAGAAAGTTTACAGCCATCACATTGTTTGCAAGTTTGTTTGGATGAGGTTGCTAGTATGTTGGATCAACCGTTTGCTGGACAATATTCTATTGATGAAGCTGGCAATATTTGTAGGTAATTATCGATGAAAAACATTTCATTATTTGGACTTCGAAAAAGTAGCTGTGCAATACAAATGCAGATTGTATGAGCAAATGTAAATTCAATACAGGTTGTATGTGCAGATTCAATACAGATTGTATGTGCAGATTCAATAAAGATTGTATGTGCAGATTCAATACAGATTGCATATGACAGATGTGGAAAATATCTCTTATATGATTCATTTCTATCTTTCATTATAAAATTTTTAATACTGTTTTCAGCCATTTCGATATATTCCAGCGGTGCCTTCATCATAATACAAGTTGCAAGGATGCATTGCTTGATGTTACCACAGCAGTCATCAATCATCTCTGTACTTTCAATCAAGATGGTTTGTTAAATTTATTTTAATTAAAAATATGTTTTATTTGAAAAAAAGAATAATAGGCTGATTGTAATTATGTAGTATCTATCCTATCCATCATTTATTGCTACATCTTTACTTAATGAAGCAGACACATGTTAGATATAGCTAAATGTTTTCTGAAAGAGATTCTGAAGGAGGTCTAGAGAAGTTCTTTGTATTTCATCTGTCGGATGAAATGTTATTAGTTTGGACCATTTTGTTTTGGCATACACGATGGAAGCGTCGCATTATTTGAAGTCTCTAAAATGGTATTTTTCCATGCTTTAACATTGTTAACTTTTAACTTTTCGTTGAACTGTTCAAATCGGATTTCATACAAGCCTCATTTACATAATTAAGATAGTAATACTAACTTTATGAAGACACTATTCGATCATCCGTTTTGTAGCATTTGGAGATATGTTTCAATGTCTGTATGGTCATTCAGTAGTTATTTACTTCACCTGTGATGCTCAATGCAAGATAGGAGAAATTCTTTCTAAGGCATCAAAGAAGAAAGATCATGTAACAAATATACACGATGGAAATGGGAATACACTCCTCGAAATGATTAATTTTTATGATTTGTGCAGGTATTATTGTCATTTGGTTAAAACCGTGATTCTCAAATCAAAATATTTGTATCTTTATGCTGACTAATTGAATTTCATTTTATTTAACAATGTTTTTGGAAAATAAAATTGATATTTATAGCGCATCGGCATGTTTTATCAAATGCACTCAGGATTTGGTTGAGAAGGAATGTTCAATTGGTCACTCAACCTTATTGGTTAGTTGTTACAAGATTTTTTTGTTATTATGTTTAAATGTCCAAGGACTTAATATCTTGAGGAAATGATACTCCCTCTGTATTTCGGACCCAGAAGTATAAGAAAAATGATGTTGCAAAATAACATAGCGGAATGTTGGATGGTAAAATTAGCCTGAAAAAAAATAAGCTGCCTGATTAAATTACAAGTATCGAGTGATACTAACGTGAAGCGAAGTGATACTGACGTTAAGTGACCTTTTTTCAAATAAAATTGCCATTGTTGAAAAAATTTCAATATTTCATAAGATTTTATATTAATTTACATTGCAGCATAAGATAGTGGCAGCAGTGGTGAATCATACGATAAAAATGATGCCAACTACAGCGGTAAAATCGAGCGATGCTTACACCTTGCTCGTATCCTCTATTTTACCAAATGAATGTCGAAGATTGAAGCTTTTTCCACAGGTTATCATGAACATTTTGTAAAATCTACTAGTATAAATTATCAAAAGCAAGTCTTTTTTATTTCAGGATTTGATATTTACTACGCCAACGACAGATTTTAGTGATGGCTTGGAATACAAGAGTGCTAACAGCGTTATAAAACAAAAGGTAATTCTGTGATAGCTTCATTTTATTTTTTATTATTGTGTTGTGTCATAAGTAAACGATCTTTTTTTCATGAACTTTATTTTAATTTATATTATTAGACGATCTATTTCAGACCACTAATTTTGAAGAAAATGATGCTATCCGAACAATCCCGAACAGTCATGCAGAAAATCAAACAAATTCAGTTTATATGCAAATATTACCCTTGAGTGGGCATCAAATGAAGTTGCAGTGTCAAATGATTGATCTGGAAACTGGACAACAGGCTACCGTTGCAGATATCGCGACATTAATGACCACTGATGCAAGAGTAAGTTGTGATTCTAAGTTTGCAGCTTATACCGACTTATAGTATTCCTTAATAAAACATTTGACGAAGTTGCAGAATATCTTCCATGGTTTACGAAGTGTGGAGGATGATCAGATCTTAGAGAATAATGCAAACTATGACAATAGATCGGCACTACAAGATCGTAAGACTATTAGCAGTAAAAGTAAGTGGTATTATAACTAAATTCTAATTCGCTATGATAACCGAACAATACGATATAACATTCATATACAAGCGATTTTTATATACATTCAGCAAGTTTCGAATATTAATATTTGACTATTTTCTCAAAAAACGTTTGAACACAAATATCTGTTGCGCTTTGACACAAACTAGCTGACAGGCAGTTGCCACTTTCGTGTTCAGATCGGATTTCGCCAAACCCTAGAACCATTGCTTATAAAAAAATCCGACTTGGATATCCAAAATCAATTCGTTTCCCGTATTAAATTACTGAAAATATTGCTAATTGATGCTATACGTGTCTCTATGAAAAAATTAGATAAATTTGGAAGAGAAATTGAATTTCAGGTGAAGTATATGCAAAGGCATCGTCTGACCGCTCATTTCCGTCAGGTGTTCTCAACCCTCTACTCGTATTACTTCTCCAAATCTGTTTACCGATTAGCACCATTATTTGAACTTTTGCTATATATTATCTTAAATTTGTATGCATGCATATCAGTAGAATAGTATGTAATAGTCAACAGAACTCAGATAACTCTATGTATTACATTGTAAGCCATATGTGAATTATCCTAGTATATTTGTATAGAACGATGACCAGAACTATTTGTTGAAAATTCACTCATGTATACTTCGATTAAAAAATTTTATGATCTTTGTCTTCGTCTACGCTCCTCTCAGTTGCATTAAGACCATTTCCATTACTCTAAATAGTGCTAGTGCAGCACTTCTAAACCACCTATCTGGGTTGATATTTTCACATTACACTTGTCCGACAAAACAAAAGTTGATAGCTTCAAATTTTTCTTTCCTTAGAATAAGCAGTGACACCTTTTGCTGAAAATTAAATCTGAATGTCGATCAAGACTACTGATTATTTCCGGACCGATCTTTGCATCTCGCATTATGGAAAGTGCAGTACTTATCATAAGTAGAAGAGCGGTGGGAAAGTTTTTGTAACATTACCAAAGTTCTTTCTTACATTCTTTCTTGTTTAAGTTTATCTCAAACTTGATGACAATGACATAACGCTAAAGTACTCATTCGACATGAATGCATAGCGAAGAACGTCTAATAAGGACAAATGGAACTAAAATAGCATTATAATTGCAGATATCAAACCAATTGTCGTATAGTTCTCGATGGACACATGCAACAATTTCTGATGCTTGATTTGCCAGATGTTAAGAGAGTACCTCCAATCCTCAACGTCATAGACAAGACGCAGCGAGGGCAAGCAACCACTCCGTTTGAATAGTCTAAATCGTTTTTGAATTTAAGAAATAGGCGGAAACCCGCGAAATAAATAACGGCCCGGACGAATAGAAGATAGAAGTTGGCTTTACGTGTGTTGGCATTAAGGTCTTATGGCTGCGAAGTATATTGTGTTTGTGGTTGGTTGCATGGCTTAAAGTGAGATACATAATCATTTGTTTTTATTATCTACTCGTTAAACTGATGGAATTATGACACGTGAATCTGCAAAAAATAAAACATGTGTACAGAAGTATCTAGGAAAAAAATGACTTAGGCATTCCCTAGAAGTTTAGATCATTGCTAGCGCTGTGTAAACAATTAATAAGCACTTCTATAGACTCAATGTGAAATTGCTGATTTCTTTCCGAGCTGTAGCTAATTTTACTCTCACAGTGTTTGATTTGTGACAAATACCTCAATCAAACATTTAAAAGGAAAGAATTGTGAGAATCGGTCAATTGCGAAGTTGCTGGTTCCTACTGCTTTAGAATTTTTGTGAAATTCGTTTTACTCTATCCATCTCCACTTACTCTTTTATTCTTTACCATCCAACTATATCCAAAAATTTGTTTTATTTATCCAACTGAAAAGTTGGTCGCTCTACTGAATAACGTAGTGTATCGATCATTCTAATATTATGCCTATTTCAGTGTCTACGGACTGTAAATGACTTCGGGACCAGAAAATTATGACGATAGTTTGATAATTTTGGAAGAGAATAATGATAGTTTTATAGTGTCTGACGAACAAAGCAATCATCGAGTCATATTGGAAAGTCATTCATTTATTGAAACAGAAAGTGCTGCGGATGTCGTAAGTTACTTCTTTAAGGCGCTCCTGACTATGAAAGACGGAGTTGTCCCGTATCTTAACAACGGGAAAGATTCGATATGGAGATCCCAACATTTATTGTTTAGCCGATAAATTATATAGTGCTTAGATTTGCAAATATTTGGATGTGCTGTGGTGTGTAAAATAGAACAGCTACATTATCATACACCGAGAATTCAGTGAAAAATAAAATAGTTTTTTTTTGGAACTGTGGATCTTTTTAGAATCAAGAACCTGAACAGCCACATTATCGAGCATCACGAGTCATTTGGAGCAGTGATGAAGAGGCTGATGACGATAATGTGAATAAGAAGCGTCGTCGTAGACCTTCTCATAGTGATGATAGTGGAGGTCATATTTCTTTTGAATTCAAAATTTAAATTGTTCAATGTGTAACTTTTAATGGTGATGGCAAATACACTGATTTTGTCTATGATTCGATCTATTAGAAATTTTCCCTTCTTAGTCGCAGAACTTTTAGTTTAAGAGTTTTGTGAGAATTAGTGAAATTAGTCCATTATATGTATATTACAGAGATTGATGGTGACGAAACGAGCAGTTGTTCAATTTGTTTTGAAGCGTATACAATTTCAGGTTCTCACAGGCAAGCCTAGAAGGTTTTTATATACAAATGATGTTCATTAGAACATGATGTTTTCACTCAAGACAAATTATTTTTATAATTATTGAGAATAAACGGTCACACACAATAAGTTTTTAGAATAGTATGTTTGAAGTGTGGACACTTGTTCGGACAATCCTGTATTGAAAGGTGGATTCGAACGGAAAAAGCCGCCAAATGTCCGCAGTGTAAGGCCAAAGCACGACTTGCTGATATACGCCGCTTATATGTACGGGCTGTAAAGGTAATTAATATTTTTCAGACATTTCTCCTCGCTTGATGTTTCAAGGCAATTCAACTTCATGTTTCATTTAGATTTAGAATGGAAAATAAGGGATGGAAATGAGCAAATGAATTCTAAGTATTCAGTTTCGTTTTCCTGTGCTATAGTGTACGTAATAAGATACCAGGAAATTGCTTTTTGCGGTTTGGACGAGAACTGGATCATTAAGAGGATGAGTGCTACCCATGCAATGATCAAAAACGAAATTACAGGCACTTGACACAACAGAACTGGAATGTTTAAAAGAGGCGAATAGCGCATACAAAGCTGAAAATGATAGTTTACGTCTTGAAAACCAGCGTCTAAAAGAAAAAATTGTAAAAGAAGGAAAATGTAATCCATACAAAGCTGAGATCGAAAGATTAAACCTTGAAAATGCACAGTTAAGGGCGAGAATATCCCTTCAGGAGAAGCATGAAAATAAGTTGCGGTAGGTTGTTACGTTTTAATGTTTTTTATTCAGTCTTGTGTTGTGACAACAGTAATAGTTCTCACACTGGCTGAATTTAACTGTTGATGATTGTTGCAGCAAACTTATTCATTCTTAATGATATATTCCATATGTCTCATTTTTTAATTAAATACGGAAATCTCAGCATTTTTTTTGATCTTTCGATGAACAATTAAGGTTATGACACTAATAAGCTTCAAATTAGAATAGATCATGATAATTGTAGGTCGACAACACCTCCTGCTACTAAAGTGATGAAAGGTGCTTATTTTTCAATGCTAGCTGGTCCAATTATTCAGTTATCATCGGAACCAGGTTCTCGGTCGTTGGATACGAATGGCGAATGTTTTGTTGTAGCTTGTAAAGTTAGGAACGATCTATTTATGCCTTATGGATTGAAATTGGTCATTTTAAACTTTATTTAAATTGTTTTTTATTTATTAATAATATGTTGAGTGTTGCACATACTTTCTCGGATTTTTTTTTGTTTTTTGCTCTTGCGCAGTATTTTTACTCTTTTCACACTTAAGTTAATCCACTCCATTCAAAAAAAAATGTGGCTTTATATATGGCATTAATAACTTCCATGTTCCTCTCAACATCGCCTTGCCATATAAATCGTAAAAATATGATATTGATATTTGTCATTGATTGCATAACTAAAATGTTCAACTGCAGTTTATTTCATTGTTGCAGATCACAGCGGATCGTCGTAAAGATACTGTAATTCCAGTCCATAGTAGGAAACCTCGATGCTGTAGATTCTCACCTTTTAATCATCAAATAGTGATATCGACTGGAGAAGACAATACACTTTGTGTTACAAGGTTTGTTGATTGTGGTGAATAGATGGAATAAACGAAGGCGAAATTCTGGACAGTTTTGAAGAAATCGTTGTACTGTTTTTGTCTGCAAACATTATAGATGAGCGTTAAGATTCCACTGGTTAATCAGAATGATCTACGTTTATATGTCTTTGTAAAATTCAGTGCAGCAATTCCAAGATAAAAGATGAGGAACCGTTATCAATTATTGCCGTAAAGTTAATTTTCAGCTTTGATGATCATCCAAGAGTCCAGCATCGCATTCCTCTACCAGCTTCTGGTTGGTGTTGTTGTTGGTTGAGCGAGGATGATGTAGCAGTTGGTCTAATTAATGGTGAATTTCAAAAACCTCTCCATGCGAAATTTTTTTCATGAATTTCACTATATTAACTTCATATTTTTTGTTCACTATTTTTAATTATCTTTTCTTAATTAATAAATGTTATCAATTTTTTTTTTAATTTCCTTATATATTTCAGGTAGAGTTTTGAAATTTAGTCTCCGCAATCCAGCAATTGAGCCGTTTGATATAACTTGCAGCAAGGGACGTTTACCTATCATAAATTTGCAGTTTTGTACAAGGCAATCTTTGCTTTTCGTTACGTCGTTGAAAGAATGTGTGGTCTATCATCACATGCAACCACATGTTTTAATATCTGATGAGGGTGAGTCCTTTGTTCTCTTTAAGGTGTCTTTATGGAATGTAGTGGTAGTTTTTAGTGGTTTAATTTCGCATCGGTTTCAGGTTCTATAAATTCGTTCTGCTATGATCAAGAAAGTAGCAATGTGATGTTAACATTTGCTCCCAGTCAGCATCACGAAACAGTAACTCATATTTTGTACTCTTTGGACTTAGATAGCGAGAACAAGAAACTACGTCATATTCATACCTACAGAAGTCTTTCAAAAAAACTCACACGTGTAATCAGAAGTGCATTTTGGACTACGCCTCACGGCCCACTTGCTGCTGTTTATGATGAGGCTAATTCCCATGTGGTACGTAATATATTTGCAATTTTTTATTGCTCGTAATCTCTACAAAGCGGTTCTGAAGAAAGCTCATGATTATGTAATTATGTCTGAATCTTTTACACTATGTTGATTCTATTTTTATGATTTTGTTCACCCAATATGAGAAATATATAATAAAATAAGACAATCCAATTTTAAGGTTCTTTATGACTGGATACGCAAATGTCCGACGGTTGTGAAACGTATTAACGATATGGTTGTTGATATCAGAGAAATTGTAGCGAGTGACATGCAACATTTTCAATTGGGATGCTTAAGTGAAACAGCAATTTACTTCCTTGAAGCACGATATTAAATTTCTTTCTAACGACTGACTCATTAACACTTTGTTGTAATATGAAGCAGGTTCCATAAAATCTGATGGTTTTGATCTGATTCGACGAATCCCTTCAGTAGCATCTGCAGTTATGGATAAGAGTGATATAATTGATGTGTTAAGCTTCACTGCAAAATTAAGTACATTGTATTATTATGCTTAAAGCAGCGAAAGTTCCTTCGATTTTTCTTCTTTCGTGACTTAAGATTGTGGATAATCATCGAAGATATGTGACAGCAGTTGTTTATCATGCTTCTCTATTTTATTGTACATACCAGTAAGCTATAACTTCATAATGTCCTGAAGTATATCTTTGGGTTTTTTTTTCACTTATTTCTGGAACTGCCGCCATAGGGAATTCACATGCGTCATTCTTGGGTGACCATGTCTGATTGATCTTTAACTTCTTACTATTGTCGTTGAAGTCTCAACGAGTACCAAATGCTCTGCTTATCTCTGTACATTTTTTGATTGGGATAGTTATGCATAGAATTAAGATTCTATGTTTCTTTTTCTTTATTTTGTCCATATATGGGTAAAAAATTCTCGTGCCCAATTCCATATTTCCGGCGTTATTTTTATGTTAATTGCCGTGTATTCAGTGGCAGTGAATTTATATTGATAAAATCTAAGACTGCGAATAATGGTGCCATTTCGGAATAATTATAAAGTGTTTCTTTAACAAGAAATTTGTTTTATGGATGACATGTAACATGTCCTGCAAGGTTTTCGGGATTAAGTCCGAAATGAATCATTAATTGTGCTATGCAAAATGAAATAATGTTATTAAAGCAATTCTCTTATCGGAATGCTCAGACTTTCATCATTATTCCAGCGCTCAAATGACTGTGTGCATGCAACCACAATTGGAACGTGTTGTGGGGGTGCATAAAATAATGCATTAGCAAGAAAATAGCTAAGTAATTGTGTCATTCGCAATACTCTATAAAATATTTCCAATAATAGCATAGTCGCATGGAAATGACGTGCTGTAAGTGGCTCATCACAATTATTTTGCTTAGCATATTCGTCAATTATGCAAGCTGTCAATGATTGATTTGAAAAGTGTGACTATTTGTTCTTAACTTTTGGCATTAACGCGAATTGAATAGGTCAAGTAAAGGGGGCGAGGGAGGGGGATTTGACAGAAAAAGCAATAAAGTATGTATGTATGCATGCGATAATTTAACTAAGGCTATAGGCTTAGTCGATGACAGAAAAAGAAATGAGTTAGAAGTGACACCTAATCTGGAAAAGCTGCTTCCTCCTTTTTTTTCGCATCCTCTACTTGGTCTCCTCGGCAACAAGCGTTTTACTCTATCCTTTTGCACATAAAATTTTTACCTTTTGTAGCCTTTTTTATATTTTCTTTTTATTGATAGCGTTATGTTCAATTTCATCGCTTATTTTCCAGGAAACAAATCAATCGTATGTTGTTTTCCGATTCACATTTCCTGATTGATCAATTTCAAAAATTTTTCCTGATTTTGTTGATTTATGATCGTTGATCTATGATCACTAACTTTTAAATACTGTTTGGCTCGAATTTATCATTTCAGGAATTTAATAGTAATCATTTCAAA
This sequence comes from Cercopithifilaria johnstoni, assembly GCA_916381525.1. Classification (NCBI taxonomy): domain Eukaryota; kingdom Metazoa; phylum Nematoda; class Chromadorea; order Rhabditida; family Onchocercidae; genus Cercopithifilaria; species Cercopithifilaria johnstoni. The sequence continues at coordinate 253,774 of CAKAEH010001029.1, forward strand.
AGTAAACTATAAAGTTTACTGGAAAATTTAGCCAATGAAACATCTTCCAATGTGGTTAGAGTGAATAAAGTCATAATGCATTATGCGAGTTCAAAATTAAAAATCGAAAAAAAATAAAAGAAATAATAAAGAATGAATTGTCTTCAGTGCAGCAAATATTTACATAAATTTGACCTGGCATTATTTTATTTATAACACTTCTCTCTATTATTACATCAATTGATATACTATGGTTATTATACCTTGCCCAGTGACTATGATACTGCATCGAGCCTAACGTTGTTGTAATTGAAATTAAACCTTTCGACTGCCATAACTTTAATTTGAATTTAATCTCTCAAACAATAACATCATTAAATGAAGCAGCAGAAAAACTTCCCACCAACTAGCTGTATGATTCTTTATATTCTTATTACTAACAATGTCTAAAAAGCCAATTGAAATCATTTTAGATATTTCTATGACTACAATTACGTGACACATAATGCTCAATGAAGACAGCCAGTTGATCATTTCTTTCTCTCAGTTTCAATAATGATATAACTGATTCGATGGGACAACTGAAGAGTAAAATTTTACATCAAGCTGGAGCAGAAGACATTGATAATTTGAAAGAAGATCCTGACGATCAGTGGTCTAATTTATATCGTGAACGTAAAAAGAATCACCTTTACAAATGGGTTGGCATACGCAGCGGTAAGTATTTGCGAATAGCAACAAAAATTTCGTATCGTAACATGTCATTTCGTACTGTAACACGTAAATATTTCGCATCGCATAATACGGTATTTTTTATATCGCAACATGTTATTCGCTGTGATTCCTCAGTTATCATCAGGTTCCTCAGTTTTTCAATCAAATTAGCAAAGATTGCACGGAACTTTATTGTCATCAGATGCTTGCAATATGAGATGTGCAACTTGTCAATTGCATCATTAGCTCAGTAAAATAAGCTGCCAAATTTTTGACACTAAAAAAACCCCTAATCAGTCTTATGCTATCTAAGACATTGATTAGTTACAGGTGGTGAACTGCTAGCTGCTTTTGAAAAGGAAGGTGAAGATGGAGTTTTAAAGTTTGCCAATGAGAAGCTTATATCAATGATGTATGAAGATGGCATATCACCGCAAATGATTCGTTTTACAGACTATGCAAAATGGAAAAAGACAACTGTACGTTTTTTTTTTTTGTTTAAATCAATTTTCTGTTATTTGCCAACGAATAGTTTTCTTCACAAAGAATATGGATCAGAATTGCAGAAATCAGTTAGTTTAACGTGTTAAGTGCTTTACATGTCTCAGCATGTTGAGAACCTTCAGATTCTGTTAGCTGGACTGTTTCGATTTTAAACGGTTACTGATTTGAATTATTTTTTTGTTTGTTTTTCAGTTTGTTCGCAATTTTCGCATTGCATCGCAATAAATTGAACCCCGCATGAAATATACTGTAGACTCAAAATCTGTCAAACTTGTAGTAATTTTTTTTTGTTTTCTTTTGATCCTTCACGTATGCAATGCTAAGGGAAACCATTACAGAATGTGCAGCTGGGTAAAACAGAAACAAGTTCCATGTACCAATTTGGGAGTAAATTCCGCGAACATCTTGGTCAATGGAGATTGAATAAACGCGGTGTGGAGGGTGAGACAATAATACATCTGTTGTTGAATCGGGAGGAACCAATGTGTAGTGAAATTGCTAGAATTTTGATAACGCGTTATCCAGGCCTTGCTAACGACATTTACCTCGGCGACGAAATGTTCGGTAAGAATACAACAGCAAAGCTACATTTCAATTGATTATATCCAACTACTCATTTTTTTGGCGTTAATAATTTTCAATTTTTTTTCCTAAAGTTTTCCGTGCAGTTAATTTTTCATCGGATCCTGCGCTGAATTATGAGAAGTTTAAACAAATTTGTTTTTTATAATTTTGTATAAAGTTGATTCTATCGTACTAGATCTTAAAAGCCGATATTTCAGGTCAAAGTGCATTGCATCTAGCCATTGTTCATGATGATTATGAAACGGTCCATTTACTACTGCAAAATTCAGCAGAAGTAAATGCCCGGGCTTGTGGGACATTTTTTCTGCCCGAAAATCAGAAAACATCTTCCAAATCAACTGATTATCAAGGTAGGTATCTGTTGTTTCAAGGTTAGCCCATAAAAAAAAGTTTTATGCAATAATACTCAAATAATACAATTCCGATCTTCTCGTTCAGGTTTCAGTGTGGGTTTCAGGATATGCCTATTATGGAGAATATCCGTTAGCATTTGCTGCTTGTTTCGGCAACAAAGATATCTATGATTTACTGATACAGTATGGTGCAGATCCAAATCTACAAGATATGTTCGGCAATACCATTCTACATATGTGTGTCATCAACTACAGCAATGTAAAATGCATTTTTCAATATTCACAGAAATCTTTATATTGTGTTTGTACCATTGACAGGTTGTGAAAGTCAATAAGACTTTGATGTTGTTTTGATGATACAGAAAAGTATTGATATTAGCGCATTATAGTCAATGTACAGTTATGCGGTGAGGCATTGGGCGAAACCAGCGGATCCAAACATTGTGAATGCAGCTGGCTTTACACCATTAACGCTTGCAACAAAACTTGGACGAAAGGATATCTTTGAGGAGATGCTGGAGTTGATGAAAGTCGTATGTACTTTTATGGTTATATGGAACTAATGATGTTTAACTTTTTCGGTTTTGAATTGGGAATTTGTGTATTTCAGGAATTTTGGAGATTTAGTGATATGACGTGTAGTGCATATCCTCTTACAGCCTTAGACACTATTCGTCCCGATGGTTCAACAAGTTGGCATTTTGATATTAATCATTTGATAATATTTGTCATACGTGCATTTATTGACTTTGGTTAATCCGTTTATTAAAAAAAGAAACAAAATTTCAGATAGAACAAATTTTTATTTATTCTATCTAGTGATTAAGCTGTTAATGGTTTGGCTATGTCATCTCAGATGACAAATTTTCTTTATTTTTTCATAGATCAGGTTCGATTTCTTGGAAAGTGGAAATGGAATAAATACTTTTTATATTTATTATTTGTCGTTTTTATATTTATTATTGTCGTTAATTTTAAATTTTAATTACAGATTATGACTCAGCGTTGATGACTGTGATAAATGGTAGTACCAGTGAACATTTAGATATGATTGGTAGCGAAGTGATTCAGCGGCTTCTTGCTGACAAATGGAAAGCTTTTGCATCAGTATGTTTTTTCGAACGAGTACTAATTAGACTGTCATGCTGTGATTATTATTTTGAATATTGATATCCAACCTTTTCTAAGTGAAGATACGATATCTTTAAAATTCAGTGCAAATAACTTACTTAATTACAGAGAAAATTATTTGAAAGGCTTGGATTGCTCATTTTACATCTCATATTTTTATGTTTTGTTGTTTATATGCGACCGTCTGAACCGGAGCGACTTACTTATAAATTAATTGCAACAAAATGGAATGACTGGGTATATCGTTCTCATCTTCATTGCTTTACATTTTTGAGAGAGCATTTTCTATTCTTTTTTGTTTGATACCTTTTCTAGAAAAAGTCAATTTAGTCATCTTATCGTTAAAAATTCATGTTAACGTATTAGCAGTGTCAGAGTATGACGAACTTTTATCTGGGGAATTTCAAGCAAGCGAAGAATACTACAGCTAGTGGAGGTCTGCCAAGTCCATCCTAACAATAAGTTAAAAGCGGTCAGATTAAACGGAATGTTATGATTAGCTGTGAGCCTTCTTTAGATCATGCATGTATTGCAACGTTACTGGGAGATATGCTGCAATGCGTAACCGGATCTTTTCGGCTATCCTTGATAATGCAGTATTTAATTTCTTGCAGGTGCGATTATTCTTTGAAATTTTAACAATAGCCAGTTGTGTGTTCTTTGTTTTCTTTCAACAGTTCAGCGAACTAAGAACGCAAGGATTTTATGGATATATCAGAAATTTGGTAAATTTTCCAGTATCAAATGTTCTATCTTTTTTGATCCCTCTGCCATCTTTTTTTTCTTCCTGCCATCAATATCATTTCTAATTACTCAATATTATTATTGTTTACTATTTATTACTTATTATTTATTTATTATTTATTCATTATTTATTCATTGTTATTTATTTATTATTATTTATTAATATTTATTTATCATTTATCATTTATCATTATTATTATTAATTGTTATTACTATCAATTATTATTGTTATTAATTATTATTAATAATTACAATTATAATTGTAATTATAATTATAGTTGTTTCATTACAGAAAACAGCCCCAGCTAAAATTGTATTCCTTGGTGCCAATATATGTATTCTTATATGTGTACCTTTTCGCATATTGGGCAATGTTCAAGTTGAAGAAGCTTTATTAGTCTTTTCATTACCGGGTTCTTGGATATTTTTTCTTTTCTTTGCCAGGTTAATAACTTTTTTCAAACTAAACTTCAAGTGTTTCGACTTTCAAGTAGATCTTATTGTGAACACAGTTTAAATGAATTTTAAATTAATGGAAATGAACTGGTCTTTATTCCTCATTATATATTTCACATGGATTATTACGTGTAACTTGTCTCTCAACAAAAATGGTTTGTTTGCAGAAGTGCCAAATTAACGGGACCATTTGTGCAAATGATTTATAGTATGATTGCTGGTGATATGATTCGCTTTGCTATCATTTCCGCTATATTTCTTGTCTCATTTTCACAAGGTCCTACTTACGTTTTTTTTTTAAAATGCACTTCATCCATGAATTACTTACCATCTCAAATTCATCCAATCATTCAGCTCAGACTATCGCTGGAAGCTGAGCACATTTTTCCGAAAAACAATTTGCGACTAATAAAATTCATTCCATGCCTTCGCGGAATTCAGTAATTAACCAACCATTGACTTTATCTTCTTGACGGGCTACTTATATTCTTCCATTTTAGTATTTTATTTTCTGGGAAAAGATATGCATGCGAAGCAGGAGCTCAATCCGCTAAATCCAGATTACTGTGGCGTGAAAGGCTACGATATATTCACATATTCCTCTTTTCTAGAAACATTTATCACACTGTTTCGTGCCAGTATGGGTGGTTATGATGTAAGCCTTTTGATATTTTCCGAAATTTCAAAATAGCGATAGTTCCATTTCGAAAACGATACAGATAATCGTTTATTTCAGTATGAGGAATTTTCTTGCGCTAATTACGAAGTATTAACAAAGATATTATTCGTACTCTATATGTTCATAATGCCAATCATGTTGATTAATATACTTATTGCCATGATGGGTAATACTTATACAACAGTTATCGCACAAGCTGAAAAGGCTTGGAGGCAACAGGTTGACACTTTTTTTTCTCAGAAGTGAATATGAATACGAATTAGAATCTTTTTGAGCCCTTCAATATGGAATGATAGTTTTTGAGAAATAATAAGGAACGTAAATTTCGGTTAGTTAACACTAAGTGAACTAAGTCATTTGCGATTCATCTATACGATCGAAGAAATAGAATGTTTGTTGGCTAGTATTTTGAGTTTATTTTAAGAAATCCATGTATAATATGTTCTACATGCAGTCATCCGTTGTAGAGTTCTCACTATATTGAATTACTGGTATTTTCAGTAAGATTAATACTTTCCAGTATGCGCAAATCGTAATGGTATTGGAACGATCAGCGAAAAAAGAGAAATTAGCAGCGTGTCAATTAGAATACAGTATTAGACTTAATGAAGCCAATGATGCTGGTATGGAAATACGTGGCCTAATGGTCATCAAACAGACGAAAAAAACTCGAGCTAGGCAGAGGAAGCAAGCTATCACTAACTGGAAGGTTATTCAATATACTTCATCGATTTCCTAGTTTGAGGGTATCAACTAGCATCATATTGCCGCATCATATTTCAGTCATTTACTTCTTACTTTGTTTCCTAGTTTCAATACATCAGAGACTTTCTATAAATTTCTGTATATTACAGACAATTGGTCGAAAAGTAATTCATACTGTAGAAAGGTTAGGTGTTGATTACGCGCAGGAATTGCTTCATTCATATAATTGTTTAATTGACGAACCAGCTAGTGCTGTAATACTTAGACGTGATACCATGTTCCCACCACCAACAAGGTCTACGGTAATTCTTTTAAACGTTTTACTATTAACTATTTTGAAATTACTTTTTTCATTTAGAAGTAAATAAATATTAGGACATGTATATATTTTTTTACTTGATAATTACTTACCTTTTTCTACATAGACAAGACCACGAACTCGTGAAACTCCAACAAATACGCAAAATGAAGAAGAAACCGAACAGTTAAGTAATAGCTCAATCGAGAAAGAAGTAATCGCAAATAATTGTTCCAACCAAACTTCTCTCCAGTGTCAATCACCTCGAGACTTTAGTGAGTTTTATATATATATATAGGTGGATAGACATATATTGCCGTAGGTTTTCATATCACAATAGGATCACCGTATTATGACATATTGTGATAAGATTATCGTGCTGTGATGATAAAGCTTTAACTGAGCTGAGAAGCAGAACCACGTGTTAGCGAACAGTGGTATTAGAAACTAATGTAAATGGTCAGTAAATGGATTAATCGCAATTTTAAATAGATGTATGACGTACGTTTAACATACCATTGAATAATTACATGAGACTGTTAACGCTTCGTTTTGCTATAGACCCTCCATCTATGTTGCGGTAAGGCATCCGATTCATTTTAGAGCTAATAACAACCAAACAAAGCACAACCATGATTCTGGAAAAGTTGCTAGTGCGGAAAACAGTACGAGGTCATCAATTGGTTCCTTCATTAGATATGCCAAATATGCCAGCTGTTGGAACACCACCACAAGCGGTATCACCGCGAATTCGAAAGGATATGTTCCGGCGCAAAGACAGTTTCTGTGCAAATTCATCTTCAGCTAGCTCCAGTACACAGGTAAAAAGATTTGATCTTCCTAAATTCGAACAAAGTCGATTTTTCGACGAAATGGATACTTTATCGTATGAGAAATGTGGATGTGAGACTTTATTTCATCTTTCTGGAGAATAAATATCAAGGGGAATAAAATGTTGCTTCAAAAACTGCTTTACTTTTGTTAGTCCAACTGTAATAATCCTATCATTCCAAGGATGAAAGTGATATTTCTTTCTGGTATCAATTGAATGATAATGTAACAGTTTCTTATCTAAGTCTGCTGTTTTGACACTGCTCTTTACTACCGTCATAAAAGACTATTAATCAAATTTAGGTTTGACATAACGAATAATGGGACGTCAAAGGATGTGAGACAACCGCAGTAAACTTTAATTTTGCTGATTGAATTTATTGTTTTCAATTTGTCTTGATTACAATCATTCTGATGCCAATTTTGTTTGCCTTATCGATAAAAAATTTATGAGAAGGTATGTAATGTTGAAGCCACAAATCACTTTTGTATTTACATTCCCCCACTTCTTTGTTTAATGAAATCTCTCTTAATGAGAGAAGATATACGGTGCCATAGAATAACATGATAAATCGATCCATGTACGATGGTGAAAATTCAAACTGTCAAGTTTTCGTGAGATTAATGAGGGCTTTTCATAATATTTACTTTAGCAAGTAGTATTTTGAAACTAATATGAAGGTTTAATTAAGGAAGAAAAAATATGGTTTCTTCCTTTTACAGTATAAGACCTACATTTAATCGGAATATTTAGGCAGAATATTATAATAAATATAGAACAGGAGAAATATGTGTAAACCAACAACTTACAGTAGCAATGATTGTTCATTTAATTAATTTGAGCAAAATGTTAAATGCTACTGTGTGGGATAGATAGCTCAATACCAATACTAGTCAGATATTTGGGCATCATATTTTTTGGTAGTAATGTAATTGTACATCAATTTTCCAAGCCTCATCGGAGAAGCTCCTGCGTATCAGTTCCTTGCATCACCGATTGCTCAGTAGGTCGGAAAGATCGTTATATAAAGAAGAAGTCTGGAGAGATTTCTGGAAAGTGTTTTTGTCAAAGCTAAAAACAACAATTCTGGACAATGTTTAATTTGTAATTCCTGAGCAAAAAAGTCTGAGTTTGAATTATCAACAATAATATTCCCTATTAACACAATTAATCGCAACAAGCGGTTCTTTTGAACGATTTGGACTGCAATATGCTAAAATATCTTCGTTCGTCTTGTACACACCATCAGGCCGATTTCGAATCCAACATATTACAACAATAAGGATGAGTAAAAAGAGACAGGAACCCGTAGCAACACCAATTACTGCTAAAAACAATTAAGAAATTAAAAAAGAAGAAATTTCATGAGTGAATCTTGTTGTTCGTCCTTATGATCATCACGTTCCTTAATGATAACTACTTCGTAAATTTTCTATTCATCACTGAGGATAATACATAGGCAAAAAAAACGAGAAAAGTGCTTGGCCACGGGACAATTGATCACCGAAACTTACGTGCTAAAGCTAACGAAGAAGTACGATGTTCGATGATAGCATTGATATGAATGTTAGATAACAGTGATTTTTCTTCCTGTTTCGGCATTTGATTAAAAGACCTGAAATGTATTAAAGTGAGAAAACTCATACTAAAAAAATAATTGTTTACATATTTAATTCTAATATTTGTACCATTCAAGTAACATAGTAGTGGTCACATAAATTAGGATGTATAAAAATACTAAAATTATGATGTATTAAAAAAATACCAAGTATCTGATGCTGTCTTCAAGAACATCTATAAAATTGCGAATATCATTTCTAGAATTTCTTGCTTTAAAAATACAAAACACCAGACGATTTGTTAAAAAAGTATAAAAAAAAGAAAAATAAGAAACTCACGTATGATTATACGAACAACCTTCAAACCGTATTCCATTTCTGTACGAAAGACGTGATGATGATGGATCTTTTAGAGGAAAAGAGATACCAACTTGTAACCTCGACAAACAGCCCGTAAAATCTGCGATCAAAAGAAAATCATTTACAGCTGATAATAGTATCAAGAACTGTAGAGAAAACACAGAATTATTAAATATTTATTATCAATAATGTAGAAATTACTTTTATCAATGAATTTCCAGACATTGAGCTGTGGAAAAAATGACCAATTACCATTTATGAAAAAAACGTCTTCACCATTAATCTGTAAAAATCTAAATTCTTCAAATCAGTTAAAGTTAATCCATGTTGTTTAAAAGACCACTGAGATATCATGTTATAATTATCGATAACATATCAATAAGAAAATTACACTCTTCATTGTATTTTCATAATGTTTAATTAACTGTTTTCCCTGCTCTTTTATGACAATGCTGACATGGAATTTCGAAAAAAAAAGGAAATTAAGTTAGGACTGTAAATCTACTTATAGCTTTGAAGATATTTTCAGCTAACCTGAAGAGTAAATTTAGTGTTTTTGGCACAAAAATTGACGTCGGTGAGTTTATTATCGTCAAATTTATGCGTAGTATCTGCGGCCTTATAGTAGAAGAAAAAACCATCAAAAATCGATAATTCGAGATAACCTGTGAAAATTAATAACAAAATTCAATAGTTTCTTGGAAATATTTCACTGACAATAAGATTTCACTGGTATTACTCAATTATCCACCACTGCAGCAAAGTCTCAGTGATCAAGCTATTTGCATTCAAGGTACCAAACATGCAGTATCTGAAATATCGGTTATCAACCTTTCGCTTTAATCAATCAATATGCTGTTAATTGATCGAACCATTAGTACCAGCTATTTGACAAGCTTAAGTATTTTTCTGATCTACCTGGAACTTCCGAAAATATATTCCGCCATTCCTTAACAGCATTTATCATCATTCCTGCATCCGATAAAATACCCTAAGAGATTTTATAAATGAGCAAAATGTAACCTTTTTGATTGATAGTCAAGTTAAATTGACCGTCTGCAAACAATGCCTTTGCTTTCATCAATGAGTAGTTTGAGGAGAATGATTGTACAGCAATTCGGAAACATGATGATACTTGAGCTGGATGCTGCCACGGAATCGTTAATTCAGCACCTTTTGGCACAAATATACTGGCATCTACAATTTCATTTTCTAACAGAATGATCAAAATAGATCCTCTTCTTCCAGTATTTATTATATCTTGGAAGTGTTTATTTACTAACGATTTTCTGAATAAATAAATTATAAAATTCAGTAATTTAGAAAACGAAAATTACCTTGGTCACACTTTTGACCAATGAATGGAGTGTTGTCACAATTACATTTGTGACTATCATAAAATTCAATACATTGGCCATGATTTAAGCAATCATCACTCTTACATGTCCCTTTTTCACCAAGTTCGATATCCTAAATGAAAAAAAAGTATGACGAGTCAAATATCTCTTACCATCTCAAATTGTAAAAAATAAATTTCTTAAAAAAGTAAGTAAATTTTTTTTTTCTTAACCAATCTCGTCAAATAAGAATTAAGATTGCGTGATCAAACAGTTAGATATCTTACTATACCATACCGAAATGCATTATATTGTAATAATGATTTATCAATAAAATAAGTTTAAAATATTAATTTCATTTTCTAAAAATGCTTGTTAGCCATAATAAGAGGAACTCTCACGCTTCGTCCTTGTTTTCTGACCAATGGTCGCAACATAATTTCATTGCCACATAAGTACATATTTCGAATTTGACCAGCAAAACCTGACAAACCATGTTCAGTTCGTGACCCTGTAATTTGTTGAAATCAATCACTAAAATATGGTATAGCGACTGAAGAAAAAAAAGCAATCCGAAAAATGCTTCACCAATGATCCAGGTGTAGACATTCGGGGGTATAATATAAACATCCAGTAATATACTTTCATTATCCACGTTTAACATCATTCCATTCATGTTCACTTCCCAATACACTGTATGCCATCTATTATCATTTACACGCATTTTCGATTGGATTTCAAAAACTTTATTTCCACAAACGACTTGTCCTACCAAGCGTCCATCTAAAGGTTCGTCATTTAACAAAAGGTCATTTTTAAATCGAAATATTTTTATGACTAAAAAGTCAAATGTTAAATAATTCAGTTCTATGCGGAAGACAATCGTAGAGGAAAGGAAAGAAAAATAATTGTATTCTAGAAAGATAGTTTGAATGAAACAATTAATTAGGAAAGACAAAATGAACAAGCTTTCATGAGGTACTTTTGAACTAATAACCTGTAAGATCAAGTTTATACCAATGTTGCCTATTTAACGATTCCCAAATAAAAATTGTCATTCGAGCATGTGACATACGTATCTGAAACTCGAGGTCCATCACTGATCCGAACAAAGCCTGTGAACCAACCAAGCGAGCATTGCGATTCAAAAATGTTATTCCATCAAATACATCTGCATCATATGAAAATGACATTATTAGGCTATAGCTTTTTCTTTCTACCAAAGCAATCTCAAAATATCTTTTATTCAAAATAATAGCTTTTTATACAAAATAATTAGTGGCGTAAATTAGCAAAGATACACTTACGACGTTGACTACAAATTAGAGGGCCAATGAAAACACTTATTGAAGATGTAGCTGTTGTGCCTCCAAGATATAAATTCATCACTGGTAGCAACTGTATATGAGGATTGTAACCTTCATCAACATCATCTTCACCGCTATCACAATTACACATTCTGAAATGCACTATTGATCAGGTAAGAAATATTATATAAGACATATTATGGATGAGGAGGCAAGATATCGCTGAAGATGCTAAGTGCATACCTAATGAATAACTCGAATTTATTAACTGCAGCATTTACTTATCCATTAGCAAAAATAATCAATATATGTGAGAAACTATCAAAAACCTATTGTGTGTACAAGACGAATTAGCAGCACATGAACACATCCTTGAATAAGGTGGTGCATCACCCCATTGCATCGCATGCTGACCGTTTCGTGTACTGTACCAGGATGATGGCCTCCGTTCTACACCGTAACTCATCAATTTTGCACCTCCTCGACATTCGTAACGCATGTACTGGAAGTGTAGCATCTGCTTAAGTGAAATTATCCAATGCGATTTACTGAATTTAGGTCTTGTGTAAATTCGAAAAAATAACGGAACCACTTATTTCACATTAAGCACTTATGATGAAACAAAATAGTACAAAGATATATGTACCTGTACACAATTTTCAAATCCGTTGATAAAACGATCTAATTGATCGGTGGCAATGCCATAATCAAGTGACTTCTTAACGGAACCTGGTTCATAATCTCCATTAATTATTATATCACTTCTTTCAAGATGAAATATTTTTGAGGTAATTCTTCTGTCACCGTAATCGTTGACATTTTGTTCACATTGTACGGTAAGTGGTTCTAGTGGATTTCCACCATCCAAATCAATTGTAACATTTTTACTTTTGATTTGCGGATTCTTCAGGAAGAATTCTTCACAGGAATGATATTTTCGTGCTAAATTATTATCATTATGGCAGCTGAATCTTTCATTCTTTAAATATTTATGAAATTAGTATTGATGAAATAAAGTTATGTAACTTATATTATTTCTACGAGGTATTACAAAGATCAAAGAAAATGATGACGTTGCCAGGTATATGTATAATTGCAATTAATTCATCAAATAATGGCTATTCCAAATTTCTAACGATAATTATCACATTTATTTTATAATGAATATAACTGATAACTTACTTGCATGGCATGTTTTCCCGTAGTAATCATCACGACAATTGCAATGGAAATCATTCAGAGATATCTGATTACAAATGGCATGATTCTCGCAAGGATTCGGAAGACATCTATCAAAAAAGTTTGATTTTATTATTATTGTAACTTTTTTACAACATCATTGATCTTTATTTCATCGATCATATGTTAAATTATTTTCCTGCCATTATTTTTCACATACTTTATAAAGTTGTCGCTTAAGATGCACTTTTTAAAGTCTCATTTTTAAATAAATGTCTGTCTTTTAAAGAAGTTGCTAAGTAATATTAATATATTGATATATATTAATATTAGTATGTTGTTAATCTTATTTGCAATTTAGAAATTGATGATGTACAAGTAAAAACTAACTACCTTTCTTGAAAATGACATGCATCCAATGTAACATTGCCGATTAAGTTTGATGACTTAAAAGCTACAGTGCCCGATCGATAACATCCAACTGCTGATAAATGAAAATGGGTAAGTTGTTTAGCTAAATTTCGTATCGCATTTCCTTCTGACCAAAGTGACGTATAACTATCCAAGTCAACATATAATCGAGCTCCCCAAATCATCAGTGATAGAGAATGCCAACTGCTATCATTCACTAATTTGCCTATATTTTCGAGCATTACCGAAATACTTGAAATTTTTTTCATACTGTAAATAATGCGTTGAAAGGTAAAAATTAAAATGTTGATAAGGATTTGATTTTTGTAGAAAATAGCTGATAATACATTTGCAACCTCTGTTAATTCGACGAATAGAATTCGAGGAGTTGATTTTGGAAAGTTCAAATTATGTTCAGACCTGAATATGGCAGTTGCTCAACTTCAGCCATATTAGCAAATAATGTCAAAACCAATAAGCCATTCCTATCGAGTGCTATTTGAGCGAGCGATTTGTTGTTTGCATCGGTTAATAATAATATAGAAGTTGGCTGAGACAAAATACGAAATTCGATCGAAAATGGAAGAAATGAAAATGGTATTGACACATAGCCTCCGGTCATTATGGTCATTGATTGCGATTTTGGCATCTGCAAAGAAACTGTAAATGTTTCGCATCTGTTTTCTTTTAATATTTTTTTTCTTGAAAAAAAGTTTTTTTTAATTTAACACCTTTAATAAACTTTCTTCGCAGCTTAGACCATCAACCATCAAAGTTAAATATATTGCCGAAAAAAATCGAATTTAGAAAGATGAAGGGCTCCCTCTATCGTTTAACTTCATTTTTTGGAAGAATATAAAGTTTCAAATAAACAGAAAGAGATTTCTTTCATGTCACTTTCAAATTCTCAATAGCTAACTTTACCTTTAATGTAGCTTTTTAAAATATAAAATGAAATGAAATATTTGAATACTTGGCAGTCTTTGCGTAGTGATCTGGGTATTTCAGCCAAGAGGTCAATATTGTTGAGCATGACCCGAGCAAGACATCCATGATAGCTCATCTCAACGCCTATATTCATATCATCCATTGGTCGTCCACCAACATAAATCTTTGTATCGAAATCTAACTTCCTATACAAACCAGATGAAGCAGTAGTATTCATGATAACACCGTCCACATATAATTGTACGGAATCAAATTGATGTATCCAACGGATTTCATGCCATTCACCATCGTTCAATGCTGTTCCTCCAGAAATTGTTGTTTGAGTAAGTGAGCCTAAAATTTGTTTTTAAAATTTTTAAAATTAGATAACGCCATTTCTTATCTTGTACTTCTGCTAGTGATTCCTTTCCAGATAAGTAAATTCAAACTTCACTAATTGATCAATTAACAGAAAATAATTGACCTACCAAAATCAAAAATAATAAAAATTTTGCCATGAACAATTTGAGCAATTAGTAAATCGCCTTGTTCGGCCATCGAAAATATGAATATCCCATTTTCAAGTGTGCGAAACATAACAATTAGATGATTTTCATATATCGAAACGATACCAGCTTTATGCGTATCAACAGAATACATATTATCATTAAAATATGATATCGACGTAGCTAAAAACCTTTTTAAACTATTTCATAAATCTCTACAACTCGTATTGTCTAACTTAAAAGATAACTTAAAAGTTATCAAGTTAAAAGTTAATTTAAAATATTTTTTAAAAAAAGCTTTTTTTTTTTGAAATACTTACAATATTTGCAGGAAGTGATTACGACAGTAGGAATGATATCAGCATCGGAACTATATACTGGCGCAATATAAATTCTTTTTGTAAGCACATCCAATGTTTGCCATTCAGAAGCCGTAGCAGAGAGTGACGAATATAAAATCTTAATATCAGTTTAATAATGAAACGATATTTTTCAACAAAAGTTGGTAAGATTAATGTATTTTGAGATTGTATGAATTTTAAAAATCAATTTACTCAACAGGTTTTACTTTTATGGTGCAAATTGTTTTGATGAGTGTTGTCGGAAATCCGAAATAACTTTATAATATAAAAACGTTTAATGTATCGTCATATTATTCAATGTACCCTCACATTCTTTTTGTCTATGTTTTAGAAATCGTATATTCTTAGTCAAATGATAGGATATGCTTTGTATATTTTCTTGATTTACAATTCTAAAGAATATCACTAATGATTTATACCAAATGACCTCGGTTTTACCATCAGTTTCATATATCAAATGACCAGACAATTCTTTGTTCACGTATTAAATGATCTTATGACCTTTTTTTGTATCGTTAATATTTACTGTAAATAGTGCTTATCGAGCATCGCATTTTTTTGTGTTATAAAATGCACTAAAATTTGATATATGGTTTGATACAAATTATTTGTTATTAAATGATAGTTGACAGTAACGATTACTTTTCAAATAGAAAAACTACAAGTTGAATTTTTAAAAGAAATGTTGTCAACTTTCAAACATACCAAAGGCGATCCATTAGGACTGCGTAGCTGAATCTTGGCAGTTTGATCATCACTAACTTCAATATATACATGGAATAATGATAATGGAGCCAAAATGGAAATCCTTTGAATGATATGTAGGAAGCCAAGGTCGGTGTTTAACGCAGAAAAACTTTGTTCTCCGCAACTTAAGCCGTCCACCAAAGTTAAATTTGTTACTGAGAAAATTGTCATTTATTTATTTATTAAGGAAGAAAAACAATTGTGCCAATCTTTGAGTGATCAATAAAAATGAATGAAATTTATTGCAAAACTGATTTTCACTAAAAATTTCCTTAAAGTTTCATTAGATTTTTCAAACTAAAAGGTTAAATTTAAAGTTCAATTTGCGGAAAAATTCAAATAAGGACTTGCATTTATTAGAAATGGAAAAAACTGAGAATATGATAAGACAAAGAAAAAACGAAAATACATTAAT
Organism: Cercopithifilaria johnstoni; assembly: GCA_916381525.1. Taxonomy (NCBI): domain Eukaryota; kingdom Metazoa; phylum Nematoda; class Chromadorea; order Rhabditida; family Onchocercidae; genus Cercopithifilaria; species Cercopithifilaria johnstoni. Next base: position 269,864 of record CAKAEH010001029.1, read on the forward strand.
GACATTTTACCTGGAAGAAACGAGGAAACGGGTAAGAATAAGAAAAGAAAAAGTGGCAAAGGTTGGTAGGATTGCTGTCGCATTGAAATAATCAAACTTTTCAGTAATTAATTTCAGGAAATGATTGAAAGAGATGATGACTAGCACGAAGGGCACAGCGAATCATTACTGAATAGCAGTACTACACAGCTGGTTATTTTGTTTTGTACAAATAATGCACATCATTAGTAATTAAATTGGAGTGGGCTGCATAAAATGACCTGCTGAAATATAACCATAGACAGCTGTTTGCTCTGATTAAGGCAACAATACACAATGAGAAATGAATAGCCAGATGAGGAACTGTTTGGGGTGAATAATGATCGTAGAAGCTTGAACTGTTAATGCCCAGTCTCCTTTCATAAATAGCCTACTGAAAATATGCAACTAACAGAGTTAAACTAGCAATGCAGTTGCAATAACAAGCCCATCCATTTCCCTTGGCTCTCTTCGCGACTTGTGCTATTGCTATTGCTGTTGCTAGTCCTCTACTCAGTACTTTCATTCTTTCCTAAATGATAGATTTGATGCTATATGAAGCTGAAAGGCTACCAACAAAAATGCACATGTCTAAATAAGGCGAAATTCATTCACAGCAATAATCCATCGTCTAACTTGACTAGCATGTCGTTTCAGTCTTTCGGCTTTTGGCAAAATCGAACATGACCAATGGTCAACGCTCCAAGAAATTCAATTGATAGATGCATTGAGCATAAGACATAAATGCATCATTTAGCCATACCCATCATATCCATAGGACCATCAGCAGAAGAAGTAACAAATGCACCATACCCAAAGCTTTCATGAATTGCTTTTTTTTAAAGAAGTTTGTAAAAAATAAACTTGAAAATTTAAGAACTTGTGCTATAATGGATTGATAATGAAAAACGAATGTAATGTAATAATAAGTTTCCATACCTTAGATATCAATAAAATCAAAAAATCTAGAGGTCATTTGCTTTTTGCATTTGAGTTCTCATTTGTGTTCATATGGGGAGCTCAATTGACTGATTGATACATTGGAAAAGTACCACCAATCAGCAGCAATAGTCCATTTTCAACATTAATCATCATTTATCTTTCTCCATAACCACAATAGTGCCAAATTTTTCTTATCGTTAATGCATCATTATTTTGAAGATATCTCTTCTCTTTCTTGCTAAAAAGGAATTTGCAGTTAAGCGTTGCAGTTAGAAAACTTACCATAACGCCTGTAAGTTTCACTTCTTTTTTGACTTGGTAGCTTTTATGTTGAAAGAATTGAAATAGAGGAAAGTTTCTCCAGATATTTTATAATGATTATCGTAGTTTATTGAAATATTAAATAAAATTTAAAATTCTAAAACTACGTTAAATCATTTTAAACTACGAAGGCATTCGAATTAGCTTACGGATACGATTTTACCAGCCAGCGTTTTAATGATAAACAGCAGACCATGCTCACGAAATTTTGTTTATTGTTAAATTTGAGAATTGATAAACTTGCCTATAACAATGGGGAATATATCAGCCATATTTACCCTTATCAGATATCATTTGATGGTTGCAGATGCATACATTATGTGTAATGCAAGATGGCTTTAATTTTCAATGATGTATTTATATTTGCCATAGCATGGTTTTTGATAACAAGCTTTGCCTACATCAACATAATCAGATTGGATTGCTGATAAACTTATCAGATTGTATTGCTAATCGCTCGCTAATATCATTTGCTTATGATTAAACTGTAAGATGGATAACCGTAGGAAATAAAATGAGAATAACTTTGCTAATCGCTTAACCGTAATGTTCAGTTAACCCGTTCCTTACCCTATCGATATTTTCGATTCTGTTAAAATTATGGCGAAGTGCACATTTTCATTATCAAATTTAATTACAACAGTTAGACGCTAAGTGATTTAAATTTCTTAATACGTCACCTTTATTTCGCTAATAAACTTCATCATACTGTTGATCGCTTATGCCACTAATATATTTTGATCAGTACAAACATTCCTCTGATTTCGATAATTTGTCAATTTTTCATATGTTTTAAAATTTCAAGATGATAAGATGAAAGTTTTTTTTGAATCCAATATTTGATAACATAGTGATAGCAGATATGATACAAATAAAGCCGGAAAATGATGTCTGAAAATGATGACAACTATGCAGTTACTGCTGATATAACTGATAGTGATATTTGTAAAAAAGCTTTTATATGCCAACAAGCTTCTCTAATCAGATAAATGTTTCACTGAAATATTTGAGAAAACTAAAAATAAAGAAATTTTCCGGATAAATCAGAAATTTTAATTTTACCAACAATGATAAAATGGGATGTACTTTGGATTTTAGCAGCAAAAACAACTAATTATAGCATTGTCTAAACTGTAAATTATTCGGTACCAGAAAACGTCAATATAGAAATGATATAATAGCATAAGCAGGTGCAGCAAACTTTCGCTTTACAGAATACTGTGATTTCGTCGATTCCGATTCTGTATTGGCAATTTGTGGACAAAAAAATATATTTCATTTCTCAGTTGCCCAACTATCTCGACACTAAGATCTAGAAATAGACGTGTTTGAATGACATCAAGTAACTAATTTAACAATGCACAATATTTAATATTTTTTCCTATTGCTAAGGCTAAATTAATTTGCAACGTCCAAAGAGTTGTAGTCCAAGCAAGCAACTTACTTTTTGTTTAAACGCACCAACTACAATATCTTCCCTCTAAACAATTCTTTCTAACTTTGTAATGCCATCGGCTAATTTCAATCAATTTTGATTTTTAATAATTAAAAAAACAAGTGCTGGGAAGAAATTGATAAAATGAAAATCTATGTGAAGATAATAAGAATTGCTCGCATAAACCTATTGATATTTTGTTAGCAACTACTTTAAAAGAAATCACTATATTAAGACAATGTATGGTAACAATTGTCACCATCAAGAACAACAGTATCACTAGAAATGTCAACATCATTCGAAGTGTTGTTGAAAATAACGACGATTGTAGATTGGCAGATCAAATTCGATCATTCTGTCACATTCAATCGAAGTTTATTCCGTTGCAAAGACAATCGTGTATATATGAGATACGTGAGGAAAAACATAACTTTATGAATTTGCTTTCTTTTGAAATTTTTTATGACCTCTTGCTTTAAAGTTTATTCCGCTGATTTATGAAGAATAAGCAATACAAGTAATACCACCAGCCTTTTTTTGCCACTTCGAAAAGAGACTTCAATCTTAAGTGATTATGGTGTCAATATGAAGAAATTGCAAGTAAATTACATGACTTAAACTATTTTTAATTTCAGATTCTTTCTTAAATATCTTACTTGCAAGTAGAATAAATGCTCAATTAAGCATAAAAAGTGAAAATTTTTTCAATGCCTTTAAGTTTATTGAACTGCAAAGTAAAAGTTAAATCAAAATTATTTCATTTTTTTTTTTGTGAAATGTTATTGGCATTATTATCATTATCGAAAGCATAAAACATTAGTCGAAATTATTCAGATTGTATCGATGGTTTAAACTTCTACTTCCTGATAAATTACTGTCCATCCATTTTACGACGAATTGATGTTAAAAAGATGTGCGATAAATGTTACACTGAAATACCATGCGAAGTGTTACATTAAAATATGTTCAGTCAGGTTATCACTATTATCAATTTATTATAAATAGAGATTGGTTATCAGGATGACTAGCAATGAATTTGATTGGATTATTAGCAAACGTCTCAATTTTCAAGTTATATAAACTCATGAAGTAAAGTTTGCTATTAATGGAATAATTTTAAAATTGTTTAGCGATTGTTTCAGGCGTCCATTGTTTGTGAATATCCAATAATTTCTGCAAAACAATGCCAATTCTCCCCTGAAAAATTGAAGATAATGCAGTGGATATTATAAACTTTTGGTAAATGACAATGCATTATTATGTTAGTTGAAAGTTTGTCCATTATAAAATTTGCATATTACATTGCATTTTCTGACGGTAGCATTTTGCTAATTCTAAAATTTGCATATAATCATCTCATACTTCTTATTTTAAAACCTTCAATAAGCAAAGTCACTTTAATTTTTCTTTCCTCAGTTCGGTCGTTTGCTTCTTAGCTCTGTTTTCCGCTTTTCGCAGGTCATTTGTTAAAAATTCGAATGATTAAATTAAACGTGAATATATATATTTCCGTGGATAATATACTAACTTAAACATGACTATATATAATAAGTACCGTGCTAAATTAAGCCTATTTTATTTTGTATATTTTTTTATGATATGAATTAGATCGAAAAATAAAATATATATATTTCACGGTCTTTTTTTGAAGAAAAGAGAAAAGAGAAGAGAAGCAACTTATTGATCACTATTGTTATTGATGTAGCTTTAACTTGCGGGTAAATAATGATACTATTTTGAGATGATCTTATGTTAATTTAATTTTCAGTAAATTTCGGTATCTGCTCAAAAGTAATAGAAGACTTCGTTCTTGTAACATCAGTTGAAGAAGGTAAGATATTTAGGGAATGCGTCCAAATTAAGTAAAACAGTAATAAATTCTAACAGCTAAAATCGATTTCCGTTTACAAATTAATACCCAATTCTCTTTCTTATAGACAGATTTTTCTAAGGTTCATCTCACTGATTTCAGAGAATTAAAATCGTCTAACAATAATTTTGTGCTTTATTAAATTATAATTTCGGATGTATTTCTTCAAATCTTTCCACAGCAAAAAAAAAACGAAAAAGACGCATAGTAAGGTAATAATTGTTACATCGGATTGTTTGATTGAAAAAGCCTTGATAAGCAGTTTCAATACATCTTAAAATGACTTGAAATTATGGTTTTCCCCGGAATTCATTCTCGAATAACTGCTACGATCATTGCTTTTTTGCAACAGATCACATTTGGTGTCAAATCATATCATTATCAAATCATTTAATCTTATTTTTTATAAAGTTAGGATAAAATTATAGAATAAGGGCATGGATCAACAAAACATTGAATCGGAACGAAGTATGGAGAAACCATCAATGATGACGTTTGAGATGAAAAAGCATATCATCGAGGAACGAATTGCTGATGTGAAAGAAAGCATGCATGCATTGCGTAACACAATGCAGGAAACTACCAATGTAAGAAATTTCAAATTACCAAATTCTTTTTGTGCGATTTTCCTTTTTTTCATTAGTCTTACGATACTCAGGAAGTGAAAGGAATATTCCATCGTGTCATGAAGTTGCAAAATATCGTCGATGATGTCTCGGAAAATGTGAAAATACAGTTAGATGAATCGAAGAAAATTCGTGAAAAAAAGGTTAAGCTAATTTTAAAAGCATATTTTCCAGGACATAGAGTCATTGAACACTAATATAACCTTTTAGAGAATTACTCAAAGAGTAGACTTCCGGTCCATCA